>JBANCZ010000353.1:0-39923 GCA_037040025.1 Sphaerogastrella javana
TGTCTAGACTATGTAACAGAATACTGTTAAACTGCTTGCTGCCATGCCAAATGGATAAATGAATATTCCTTTGTTTTTTTTTTGTTTTTTTTTTTTTGCTGCTTTTGTGTCTGCGCCTCATTGTCATGAGATCATTTAGGCCTATCCCGCCCGTGGGGTGCATCTGCTATCCTATTGTTTCTACATTTATTTTTACTGTATGCAGGCTAAGTCACAGTCACAGTTTGAAGACGAACCTAAAGTGCTGCATCACCGCTTGCACCTGGACTGCCTGGGGTGAGTGTGTTTTCAGAAATGCATATGCTATGGGCATCTGTGTGTGCATCTGTGTGTGTGCGTGTGTGTGTGAGAGAGGTTGCATTTCGTTTCAGCATTCTGAGCTCAGGCTGTTCGATTTGTGCTGATAAAGCTGTGAATTTGCAGCACAGAACTGGGCCAGAGCTTGTTCAGTACTGAAACTGCGACTGTTTAGATAATGCCGACTTAGTTGAAAATTTATGTCACCGATACACACACACACACACACACAGACTCTCACACACACACACACTCTCACACAGCAGCTGCTCGTATGTTTGAGTGTGTGCGTGTGCTTTGGTTGTATTTCTTTTAGATATGGCACAGAGCAAAGGCAGGTAATGGAGCCACAGGTAGGTAGACGACAAGCAACTGCACACATACACACACTTACACACACGCATACACTCATACACCAATACATCAATACACATGAGCGCATGCGACTCAGGCTTGGAGAGCGCGTGGGCTAGAGCGAACACACAGTAGATGCATGATCTCTGACCGTTGACTGCTGCTGTCTCGCTCACACCTTTTGCGTTTTGCGCTCGCAAATGACGAAATCTCATCCCTCGTTTTCATTCAAATTCAATGTCTGGCTTGAGCTGCAATTGCAACTCGAACGGACGAATGGACAAATTGACAAATGGACGAATTGGAGTTGTATTGTAAATAAAATTTCAACAATTAATGTATATATTTACCGTTTGCTTTTGTAGGCAGCGTTCAAAACGTTGCTGTCGATGCGAAGCGAAGTAATCCAAAATTGATATGATCGCTAGAATGAACACACAAAAATGTTATCCAAAAAAACAACGAAAACAATCACATAAACTATTAACTGAAGCTGAAGGTTTTCTGTAGCACTACATATACATATATATATTTATGTGTATATTTAATTTCTGAATGCAATTGATGCTGGCTTGTATTTGAAAAATTTCAAATTTGTCACGTTTTCAATAAGATTGATTCCAGTTTGATTATTATATTGAAAGCAAGCGATTGCTTTTGAATTTTTTTACCGATATCTCGTGTGCGGAAATTGCCGCTTCTCTCGGAACGAATACGTCTTAACACCTGTTGGAGTTCAAACTCGACTGATCGTCGCACCGTTGAAGTTCAACTTAACAGACCGAAAACATCGACTGCTGTCAGTTCAGTTCACTGTTAACGATATCGATAGTACGA
The DNA here is from genome assembly GCA_037040025.1 of Sphaerogastrella javana. Taxonomy (NCBI): domain Eukaryota; kingdom Metazoa; phylum Arthropoda; class Insecta; order Diptera; family Drosophilidae; genus Sphaerogastrella; species Sphaerogastrella javana. The sequence continues at coordinate 1,489 of JBANCZ010000353.1, forward strand.
GTATCGATACGTCACAATATCCGCCATAGTGTCGTTTGGCGCTTAACCGTTCACTGTTATTAACATTTAAACAAACAAAAAATCAATTTTGTATCATACTTTTTAAAGCTTTGTTTTATTTTATTAATTTATTTATCTAACAGTCAAGTGAAAGGCTGTCACATAACACTTAAAAATTAGAAAGTTTTCTCCCTTATTTATTCCTATTGCCTGCGAGCCTCTATTAGCGGGATTGCCTCTTTAACATTTCATTAAATTGGAATAGCATTTTAAATACAACCGTTGTTCGGCAGGCCTAGTTTAAAGAGAAAAGTAAATCATTCCATTTTCCATTTCGAGTTCCATTTTAACATTTCGAATAAAAATTTAAGCGTTTGAATCAAATATATTTCGAATGCGTAAAAAATGGTCTGTGACATTGTAACTGTTACTCTAGCCAATATTGCAGTATCGCAGCAGTAACGCGTGACTTTAAAAATACTACGATAAAATCACAGATATGTTAATATCGCCCATCACTAGTCCGCTCGCTCCGATTTAGACACTTAGCCTGTTTTGTAATTAATCAAATTTTTGTATATCCCGAGAATGTTTTCTGCCAATACACACTCAGTGGTAAGTGCGAGCCAACTACGATCGTGACCATCCATAATTGATTCGACCCTCGCATCCACTAACTTTTCGCTTTAATTCAATGTCAGCCCTACCTCTACCTGGGGAATTTTAGTCGAAAACCGCATTATTACACCGTGAAGCGTACCAAACTTCAAGGCAATGCCAGTGTTCCTCGTTTCTTTGCTGACAAATCAAAGCTATCTGCAAGTAAAGTTACGCCTGGTCCGTCGCCGGAAGGGAGAAGACATGACCTCGTACTGGATTTCAAGAACCTGCTTATCAGATCTGGCATCAGTCTACAGAACGTGGTCGAGAGAACGGCCCGATTGAATGGGATTCTGGACATGCAGCGAGTCAATGAGACACTGGGCAAAGTGACCAGCATGTTCTGTGGCATGCGAAATGTCAAGGTTACCCTCGAGGAGCCTGCATCACAATCCCAGCGCAGCCATGTGCAAAATTTCAAATTCGAAGTATCTCTCGGAAGTATGAAACCAACTACGGGATATGTGTAAGTACAACAATTTGATAATATATATGCATTTAATTTAAATTGTCCTATTTGAATGGCAGCAATATGTACCCAAATGTGATGAAAGCTCTGCTAACACCAGTCTCAAACCAGCAGCTGTAAGTTGTTTCTAATCTATTCTGCACATATGGCTAATCACTAATGTAATATACGTTTTATGTAGATTGCAGTTACGTGACTTTAAAACAGATCGATCAGTGGAGGCGGAACAGAAACGTAATCCCACAATGGGCACACGGCTGAAGTCTGCATTCCAAGGCTCGCCCAATCGCCCAGATGGAGAATTGCCACTTCAAGCGGATAAACTGAAGAAACTTCTGGCCAAATCTGCTGAAAGTGGCAACACACAAAACGCGGTATGATTTGCAATTTCTTTCCTTGTTTGATAACAATATGCATTCATATTGATAACGTGTCACGTATCGCCAATTGCAGGAAAATTTGAAAATTGCCTTCGCCGAGGGCTATTTGGCCGCATCGAACGCTGAGGATTCGCAGAAATCTAGCAAAACAATGAAATATCTAAAGGTAATGCTAGCACATGACCATGTCGCTAGTATAGTGTATGATCTTTATATATATGTAGTTAGATGTAGATGCTTGTCCTGTGTAATTGTTCGCTTGTGTAGTGGATTGAATAATGCCCAGTAATTGTCATATAGCTTTTGCAGACTCTTATCGTTATCGTCGTCTTTATTGGCATCTTCCTGAGCTTCTTCACATCATCGAATGGTTCGGTATTTCGGTAAATATTCAAGCCTCTCTGCCTGCATGAAATATTTCTAACATTTTCGTTATTTAGCAGCATACAACTGGGCAATCAGGTTGAAGTTGATCCCGAGGAAATACACGTTACCTTTGACGATGTGAAAGGCTGTGATGAGGCCAAACAGGAGCTAAAGGAGGTGGTCGAATTCCTTAAAAATCCCGATAAATTCTCCAATTTGGGTGGCAAGCTTCCAAAGGGTGTACTGCTTGTTGGTCCACCTGGCACCGGAAAAACCTTGCTTGCACGTGCTGTTGCTGGTGAAGCAAACGTTCCATTCTTCCATGCTGCCGGTCCAGAGTTTGATGAAGTCCTGGTTGGTCAGGGCGCCCGCCGTGTTCGAGATCTATTCAGTAATTACTTGTAGTGACTACAAACAAATAGTGCATCTTTATGTAACATTTCTTTTCTTTACAATCCCTCAGAGGCTGCCAAGGCACGTGCTCCATGCGTGATATTCATCGATGAAATTGATTCGGTTGGTGCAAAGCGTACAAATTCAGTGCTGCATCCTTATGCAAATCAGACCATCAATCAGTTGCTTTCCGAAATGGATGGTTTCCATCAGAATGCTGGCGTCATTGTCTTGGGAGCGACGAATCGTCGGGATGATTTAGATCAGGCGCTGCTGCGTCCGGGTCGCTTTGATGTTGAGGTCATGGTGTCCACTCCAGATTTCACGGGCCGCAAAGAGATTCTATCACTGTATTTGGAAAAAATTCTACACGATGACGTGGACCTGGACATGTTGGCACGTGGTACTTCCGGCTTCACTGGCGCCGACTTAGAGAATATGATTAATCAGGCAGCGCTCAGGTGGACTATAAGATTCATAATCTACCACAAAATGTAGTACAACTCGTTTCTTTTTTCACTTAGGGCTGCAATCGATGGAGCCGAAACTGTGAGCATGAAGCATCTGGAAACAGCGCGCGACAAAGTACTTATGGGTCCTGAGCGTAAGGCCCGCTTGCCGGATGAGGAGGCAAATACTATAACGGCTTACCATGAGGGAGGCCATGCGATTGTTGCCTTTTATACAAAGGAATCGCATCCACTGCATAAGGTGACAATAATGCCGCGTGGTCCCTCTCTCGGACACACGGCCTATATTCCCGAAAAGGAACGTTACCATGTCACAAAAGCACAACTGCTTGCCATGATGGACACAATGATGGGTGGACGTGCTGCGGAGGAAATCATATTTGGTTCTGAAAAGATCACCTCGGGGGCCAGCAGCGATCTGAAACAGGCCACATCCATTGCCACGCACATGGTCAAGGATTGGGGTATGTCTGAGAAGGTGGGCCTGCGCACCATTGAGTCTCCCAAGGGTCTAGCCGGCGGTGAAACCCTCGGACCCAACACAGTCGAAGCCGTCGACGCAGAAATCAAGCGCATCCTCAGCGACAGCTACGAACGGGCGAAGGCTATCCTAAAGAAGCATACAAAGGAACACAAAGCACTGGCAGAAGCGCTCCTCAAGTACGAGACACTGGATGCAGACGATATCAAGGCAATTCTGAATGACAACCAGTAGTATTTTCCAAGGGGCATGTACTGCAGATATAAATACATATACAATTAATATATACATATATTTTAGTTACAATATTATATATATGGTAAACACATTCAATAATTAACAAAAACACAATATATAATAGAATAACGCATATAGCAAAACACGAACGGAACGCAGCCGGACAGTTAACAAATAAAATGTTACACCTAATTTTGTTTGTTATGTTTTCCCTAATATCCTCGAAAGTGATTTTTTTGGAATAAATTAGAAATAAAATTTATATTGGAGAGTCAAAAAGTCTACCTCATTATAATTTATATAGAAAAGAATATACAACGGTAGCTACAGGGAAATTATGCGAGTCGTACAGAATTCAGCAGAAAGTAAATATTTTTTTTTAAAGCTATGTTACACACAAATCACTTCGCATAGTTAATATGCCCTTCGGTTTCTAAAACAAGGTCTAAAAACAAACGCAAGTAACGGCGTTTAATGCGACTAAACAAATATTTCGTAATATTGTGTTTCGATTAATATCGATAACAAATACCCAGCTGGTATTTATTTCGTAGTAATTTCGTTTTATCGCAACACAGTCACACTGAATTGTTAATTGATTGTACAAAGTTACAGGTCAGCTCTTTGGTGAAGAAAATCTACTAAATATCCGTTGAAATGTGTGAATACCAGATTTCTGAGACGGCATACACCAAAATCATATTCCATGCGGCCAAATATCCACACCAGGCTGTCAACGGCCTACTGCTAGCCGAGAAGAACTCAAAAAGTTCCCTAGTCGAAATCACAGATGCAGTTCCCCTCTTCCATCAGTGCCTTCATGTCACTCCCATGGCAGAAGTGGCACTCATGCAGGTGAGTTTCAGATTGCCAACAAATTGAGGTGTGGAGTAAATGTAACTTTCGCAAATTCCAGATTGATGCATACGCCGAGAGCAATGATTTGGTAATTGCCGGTTATTATGCGGCTCCCGAGAACTTTTACGATATACAGATTGATAAAGCGCCGGCTGCCAAGATTGCTGATAAGATTCAGGAGAACTACAAAAACGCATGCTTTGCCATAGTCGACAATAAGATGGTCACACTGGAGCACACCAAGGCTGCCCTGCAGGTGTATGGCTATTCGAGCGATTCGAATCGCTGGACAAAGGCCAAATATTCGCTTCTAAATACATCACAGACCCTGGAGGGCGTATCGCTGCTGTTAAAGCGTGGCGCTATGCGGGATCTAATTGATTTCGATAATCATCTAGACAATCCGGAGAATGATTGGACCAATCAGTTTCTGAATCATTCGCTGAAGGACCTGCAGAAGCTGTACTAGGATTGGCATTTTGTTTATTTAAATAGTGTTAAACGTGTAGCAAAATTTGCATTTGAAATGAACTGAAATGTATCGAGGAATAGATATGGAGAATTCAACCTTGCAATTTAATTTATTTGATGTAATTACAATTGGATTTCAGTAATCATTTAGAATAATGCATATAAGTTAAATAACATTCAACTAATTAATAAATAATCAATTCATTCGTATTTGTATTGGATTACACGTCCTGTCTGTCCCCTACATAAGTAATGGTGTATTCGTCTGTCTGTCAGTCAGTAAATGTCTCTGTCTTCGTCTTTTTTATCGCCTTGTTTTGTTGGTTGTTGTATTGTGTTCGGGTGCGAGTCATTTAAACCTAGAAAATGTTTTACAATTATCGTTAATAAATACAAATGAGTAATATGCATAGAGAATTTGCTTTTGGTTTCTTTTGCTGTCCTATAAATGTAAATATTTTACAACAATATTGTAATATCGCGATTGCTGATTATACATAAGTACATAATACGTATGTGGATATATCGGAGATCGAAAGTATCGCAAAAACTTTTAAATTTTTTAAGGTATTGTATAATTTCATTCGATATCATTTGCTTTTCTTTGGTTTCTTTTGGTTTTTCTCTTTTGTTGTCATCTTTAATAATACAATCATATAATATTATCGAATTAAACGCCGAACGAGCCTTTAAACACTTTCTATATTATATTAGAGTATGGTAATCGGGGCTGGGCCAAGGAACGGGAACTGGTATTGCATGTTGTCAACGTTTGCATCTTATTTGATCTTAAGTTTGCCTTGTATATATATATAGTAATATCATTTATAATTATTCTTGTATGTTGATAGATTTTATTGTAATCGCATGTATGTGTGTATATATATATGCGTGTATTTGTCTGTCTATATGTCTCTTGAACGATATCTGTTGTTGGTATCCTGTAAATATATATATATATATTTATATAGACTATACGAATGCATCTAGATATTGCTGGATGTGTCTGGGGATTATGTGTCACATGGAGTACTACGAGGAGGAGGACCACACCGTGTGTCTATCTTTGTTCCTTTGCTATTTAACATTTCTTTTGATTATATCCTAGCTATACAAGTGCACGCATACACAAATATGTATGTGCATATAAACATACATGGGCATATATATACATATACGTATATGGTGTATCGTAGTATGTGCGCACCTCTGTACCTGAACACGCAAGCCTTATTCATTGCATTTGTTTAATATGTATTAAGTATTAATATATATATCCCACTCTATAATCGCATCATGCATACAAGCAGTAGATCTTGTTCTAGATGTTTATGTTGCTGTTGTTCATGTTGATGTTGCTGTTGTTGTTGCTGTTGTTGATGTTGATGTTGCTGTTGTTGTTGTGTTTTGTGTGCTAAATCATAGTCCATCTTCGCATGCTATGTTAGTTGATCTATAAAACAATATATAAAACATATACGGGCATTAATGATTGCGCTATTCATAGCATAATTCATAGATTGATACTAGAGTGTCTACGTTTATGCCATGGCTTATCATGAATTCGCAAACTGTAGCACAAATTCATAATATGCTCAATGCATAGAACGCTTGGTTAGTTTGCAGTTGATTTGGTGTATCTAAAATATTGCAAAAATCAAGTAAAGATCATGAGAACGCATATATGCAGTCTGTCGCTTATATCGGGATTTTTTCATAGATTCTGCGGGTTGTGGTGTGAGTGTGAGTGTGTGTGAGAGTGAGAGGTGGGTGTGTGTGTGTTTGTGTGTGATTGAGTCGGTTTTTAGTTCTATTTAATAGTTGTTCTACAATTTGCACACATCACCGATATTTACCATTCCCGAGGACAGAGAGTTGATGGCATCTTCCACCGTCGGCTTGTGTCGATCGATTTTAGATGAATTGATGGGCGAGAAGTTGTCTACGATATTACGTAAGCGTGAATGAATACAGTACAGTACGTACAACATACAGAAATAAATGAAACCATAATAAATAAAATTGCGCAATTTGCAACATATAAATCTGAAGTGCCAATTACCGAGATCACCACTCGAACTGGAGTCCGTAAAACTGGGCGTACCCTCTGTCCAAGTGGGTGTCGAGCCCTCACCTGATGCCGGCGGTGTCCAGGCCAACCCGCCACGCGATCCATAATGACTGCTCGATGAGGTGTCCACCGCCAAAAACGTATCCAGATGCACCTCAGAGACGCTACAAAATCAATGATTATACATCATGATGTGAAATACAATGAGTTGAAAAAGTTTTCCCTACCTAACGATATCCTCCTTGTAGGATCCTCGATAGGCGGGGCCAATGTTCATTTTGCGATCCAAATACTGCGGTTGCTGCTGATAGTAGTTGTTCTGCTGCTGCTGCTGTGTCTGATGCTGTTGCTGCTGCAGATGATGCGATCGGCGACCCATCGACGATGTGCTGTTCTTGTTCGAGCTGTCCTCGGAGATGTCGTCAAAGGCAGGGGGAGGTGTTGAGCTGCATGATGGTGTTGTGCCTAGCAATACAATGAGAACAAAAGCAACAGATGAACGACAGTTAGAAGATCATATAGCATTCATAAATGTCTAAAATGATTTGAAATGGAGGAGTATAAGCGTGCTTGCAGTCTAGATACAACTGTTGCGTCTCAAGTCAAACGAGTCCTGATACGTGGCGCCATTTGACTGGGTGTCCGTGCTCTCTCTCTCAGGTATGGTTGAGGGTGCCGCTTTGGGTGCGCGTCGCTTGCCACGTCGCGGTCGCTCTGGCACAGGCAACGTGGACAATTGTTGCTTCTGCTCCTGCGCTCGCTGCTGCGGCGTCATTGGCGTCACCTGCAGCACTGGCAATGGCCGCTTACGGTTATAGCTGCCCTCCAGGTCGCGCTTGACTTCGAGGAATGCGCTCACCGATTGCAGCAGATTGTCCTCCTGGTCACAGGTATCGTCACCCAGGGCCAAATCCGCACAGTGCAGATAGCGATTGCGCTTCTGCTGTCGCTGTCGCTGCAGCTGCTGCTGTTGTGCGCGTCTGGGCGAGCGCAGGGAGCTGCCACTTATGCTAGTGAGCGCGGTACGATAGCTTTCAGCGCGTATGGGCGGAAAACTGCGCACTATGGAGCCCACAGAGGAACGTTCGCTGCGTGCCATGAAACTGTTCTGACGCTGGAAGATGTCCACATGGTTGAGCAGACGTGGCGTCTGCTGCTGCTGTCGCCGGTAGCTGCTCTCCGAGCGCGCTGTTGAGTATACGGACTGCATGGATTCTCGACGACGTACGGAGCTGCTGCGCTCCAGAGGAGTAGCGACCGGAGCCGGAGCAGGCGTTGCAGCAGTATCAGACATGTCGAAAAGATCGTGAAGCTCCAGCCAATCTTGCACATTGCTGGGCGAACGACGATCCCCAAAACGTGGCATAGTGTCGTCGGGAAGCTGTAGAAAGTGACTGCTACTTGCGGCTGTGTCTGGGTCTGTGTTGGAAGAGTTTAATAAGTGTATGGTTGTACCTGGCGTGGTTGAGTGTGCTCGACTGTCCTGCGTGTCCTTGCGTCGCGGTGATCCGCGTGGCGGCACTGGGGGCGGCACACGTGGCTTGATGATGCTGCTAGCTGCGGCTGGAGTCGTCGATGTGGACGCTCGCTGGCGGACAGGTGGTGGCACATTGCTCTGACTGGTGCTGCTGGGGTGACGCCCACTCTCTCGATCTCGGTCTCGATCTCGATCTCGATCTCTTTCTCTATCTCTATCCCTATCCCGATCACGATCACGATCACGATCACGTTCTGCATTGGAAGCAGCTGACATGGGCTCTGTGGTTGGCGGCTTCATTTGCTGATGGATTTTCCCACTGCTGTGTGAGTGCGAGGCGTGCACAGCTAGAATGTGTATTATAATATTAATCACAATGATTAAAGTGTTGAATAATAATAACTCACGCCGTGTCGGCTCGCCTTCGCTGTCGATGGAACGCTGTATAGCCTTGGAGAGGCTTTTTCTCTTCGATGGCGAATGCTTAAGCGCTATGAAATTAGAATTAAAATAGGCTTTAGTAACAAGTTGTAAATGGTCTTAAATTAAGACGGATATATATTAAAAGAGAGCGCAACAATCGAAGACATTAGACAAAAGCATTAGTTCATATTTGGGGTGGAATTACTTCTGGGTGAGGATTACAGAGAGGTGAACACTAACGTGAGATCGATAGACATGCTTTGCGTCCAGTTATCAAAAATTACGAACCAAGTGCAGTAACAGAAATGGAAACGTAATACGAAACAGAAATCAGATAATATATATATATATATAATTATAATTATATAGAATATAAACCATATGTTCATTATTAGTAACTGAAACTAATTCAAAGAAACATAATTCACACAAATATAATTATTATAAATTGCAACGTTCTCATTTGTGATTAATATAATTGTTATTTGTTATAGTTGTTGTTATTGTTATAGTTATTGTTAATGTTGCTTTACCTATATAGCTGGTTACCAAGGTACGAAATTTTCTGTGATTTCCTTTGATCTCTGGGAGATCCACTATGCGTACAAGTGAGAGTAATGCGTTTAAATATATATATACATATATATATATATATATATACATATATATAAAGTAATATTCATAAAAAAAGAAAGCAGAGAACAGCATTTTTTGATAATTTTTAGATTAAGTGTACAATTTCAATTCAATTCAATATCAATATTACACATTACTGCATACAATTTTAATAATATTCAAATTTTTAGCTGACTACCAATTGATAGCGCACAATTAGGGCAAAGTGTACTATATTGCATTTTTGTTGCATAAGAATAATAACAATAGAACTCAACTAAATTAGCAGCTTACAATTGTGTCGATAATATTAAATTCATATTAATATTTATACAGTGATCGCTGGGCAATTGTAAAGATATTTGAAAGAACTATCAGATCTTCGAAATTCATATAGAATTAGAAACATTAGAAACAACAGAAATATAGAAACATTAAATTTTTTTCTCAGAAATTTGCAACTTTAACTAAATATAAAATAATCACCTAATTATAGTTCTTATCTGTATCTTTCTATAGAAATAAATTCTTCATAAAATATTTGTTGAATTTGCATCAAATTTTTCCAATTGCCTAGTGACCACTGTCAATATAAACATGTTGCTGTTGGTGTGTGTATGCAATGTGTGTTTGTCTCAAACTACTTGAGTGTGTGTGTGTGTGTGAATGTCTAGGCAAAAAAAAAAACATTGATGCCAATGTCAACAAGGGCAACTTGGACATGTTTAAGGATTCGTTGTCGCTGAATTTTCATATCATTTTACTTGGTACTTTGCCAATTGCACAAAAATGCCTTATAGTACAAGCAAATCGAATACTGAGTACAAGTATCGAGTACTGAGTACTGTGTACTGAGTACTTAGCCCCAAGTGCGATAGCTGACAGTCCCGACTTACGCGATGGTATTTTGCGGAATACGGTTTTAGCCATAAAGTTTTGAAATCTTTGAGCATAGAACGAGGGCCGACAAACCGAAACGGTTTCCTATTATTACACAAAAGAATATAAAGAATAAATTTATATACTGTTTCATTGTTGTAAGCTATAGCAATGCTTACCCCGTCGTGTATAATGCTTTTGAATGTGTGCTCCAGTTTCTTTTTTAGTCTATAAGATTGCAGAATGTCGATGATGCCAATGTAGAGCAGCAGACGCTCGCCTTTTTCACTGCGCGCTGGAATACCACCGGGTCTAGGGAATAACATCAATCAGTTATTATTATAATTATCATTTCATATCATTTTACTTACGGCACATCCTCCTCATCGTCGATGGGCTCACTCTCCGCCTGTATGCTCTCCATGGCTGTGGAATGTGCCACCAGGCGCTGGCGATTTACAGATCTGTATGCCGCACTGTTGGGTTGAGCTTTAGCTATGGGTGCGTGGGTATGTTTACTGTAGATACTCACTTGTTTCTGCTGATTCCTGTTGCAGCATCGCGTTCCTTGCCATCACCGTCAACCGCCTCCAATGGCTCATCTACATCCGAATCTTCGGCCAGCGGCGCTTTCATAGGTTTCCGATGTTCGCTCTGTTTCTCTTTTAGGGCTATATCCAGATTATGCACGCCTAGCAGCAATGAATAGTCCATAATTTTGAATGATTCGAGCACCGTGCAATCCCTTTGTATAGTCTTGATGAGCGCTGAATAGGTCTCCGCCTCGAGGAATATGCCATTGGGATGCTGTTCCATGAAGTCCAGATCCTTGTACGTGGGTGATTTCTTGGCACGTTCCGCTTTCGACGCCTTCCGCTTGAACGTCGAACCCTTCAGATCGTATTTCAGATGCATTCGCACCGATGAAGGCAGCAGATTATTCATAACCACCAGACGAATGTTTTTGGCGTTGCTCGTTTGCAGGCAGTACAGTCCGAAGAATTTCGGCAATAACGTGCGCGGATTTTGATTCAGATTCATATAGTAACTGTTTGTAGGAAGAGACCATTTAATTGCAGAATAAAGTGTCCCTATCGATAGATATTTGTAGCCTTACCCAGGCAGTAGTTTTTGTAAAAATTCACCCTCTTTGTGTTGCACCGTTTTGATAATGAACTCATCATCGTCCGTTAAGTAGAATATTGAGCCGGAAGCACCTGGATTCGATAGCTCGCGCAAAGGCGAAGTGCACATAGACATCTATAAGAGATTCAATGAATTAGAATATATATATATGAATTATATAGAATGTAGGGCGTACTGACCATAAAATCATCCGGCTGTATGCCAAACAAATCACGAAAATAACGAAAAGCTATGGGCGCATAGATCTTATATCTGAATTCACTATAATGGTGGGCAGGTGTAAGGCTAGAACCCTCTGGCGGAAACGTAATGCTCTCAATTTCCCAGAAGTCCATCATAAGTAGATCACGTTTGGGCTTTGATGCCAGGCTGCCGACCTACAAATTGCAATTGAAAATGTGACAATTCAATAGGATATTAAATGTATATAGGATAATAATTACGGTATGCTGTATGCCCAGCTGTATGGAGCCCATAATTTGCGATGTCTGTATCTTCTTGTAGGTAATCTCGCCACCTTCGCCGACACGTCTATGTCCAATCTTGCGCTCCTTGTCCGTTTTGTTGGCCGAGCGCAGCGGACGATTGCCCAACTGAGAGTAATAGAGAATGTATCATAAATATATATAGACTGTTTGTTTTATTGTTGTCTCTAATGGTTTGTACTTACCTCGGGTGATGAGTTACCCACATGGTCGGTGGAGGCTACAACGAGTTCACACAAGGTAAAATATACAGTACATATATATATATTTACAAGGTGTATTATTATTAGTTAACTACTTAGTGCGTGCGCCAGCACTGGGCTTAGTGCTTAGTTCATGTATAATTTAGAATGTGCGGCACATGAATAGCCAATGACCCAACTGGGAACCACTTCCACTTGAGCTTGAACTTGCTTAACACACACCCTTCCACACTTTCCCTCTGCCCCCACCTCTACCTCTCCACCCTCCCTCTCACACACATACGCACTGGATGTCGCGAGGCATCCATAAATAGATGACAGGTTGTTGGCCGTTCGAAAGTTTCTTCTATTGTTATCATTTCTGTTAAACGGCACTCGCTCCAAATATATAAATAACAAACTGAAAACGAGTTGCTATTGGGTCAGTCAATATGTCTGTCTGTTCGTCTGTTTGTCTGTCAGTCAGTCTGTCTGTCTGTCTGTCTGTCTGTCTGCCTGCCAGTTTGTCCATCAGTCAATGCCTCGCTTGGGGGTGGCACCTGCTTCACGCTACTAGGGCCAGACACATGCGCCACGGCCACTTCCATTTGCCATTCATTGATTTTTTTTTTTTTTTTGGCTTTTGCTGTCTGTGTTTAGGCGAAAGTTTACAATGGAAATGGCAATGGCCGAGCGCGAAGAGATATTTTTATTACCGTTGCTGGGTTCCGCCAGTTTGGCCTGCGATGTGGAGGAGCTGTCCATGTCAATGGTATTGATGGTATCGCCGTCTCCGGTAGCCATGCTGACGCATTTGCTGATTTTAGCTGCTCCTCCTGCTACGGCTTCTGCAACTCCACCTCCTCCTTTCTCTCCTGCTGCTGAGGCTGATGCTGCTAGCTTTACTCCAGCTGCAAAAACGTCGACTTTCGCCCACGTTTGCACCCAGCTACTGCTTCAGCCAATACTAGGACATGTTGCTGTGTTTGCTGTTCGTGCTTATCTATTGCAATTTTGATCCTTTGTTGAATATTATTGTTATAAATATTTTTCACGTATTATCCAATCAATGCGCCAAGGATGCAGAAACCTTGGCTCTTCTGTGTGTCTAGCCAATGGCGTCAAATTTTTTCGTTTCGTTTCCTTTCCTTTCCTTTTTATGCTTCTTTTCTCTTTTTTTTTTTTGCTATCTACATAAGTTTGCAACGATGTTGATTACACTCCTCCGCTGCTGTTGCCTCTGCTGTCATTTTCACTGCATACTCATAGGCAGAGTGGAAGGCGCACTGGAAGTGCTCGCTTGCCCATGCGCGCGCAGGGCTGCATAACAAAACACAGCAATCACACTGCAGGGATACATTTGCGTAAGCGTAAAAGTAACTGATAAATACCAGTAAATATTTCTTTAAAAAAACAGTGCTGCCGTGCTGCAAATTTTTTTAAATCAAATACAATGCATTAGTTTATAATTATACAAATTGCTCACCTTTGACGAACGTTGACTTTGCCGTTCTTCCTGAAAAATTACTCATTTACCCGCTTGCTTCTTTTTAAAAAATTTTGTAGTTATCCGCTTGACCTTTTCCGGTGAAGTTATCCAGTTATCCACTTCTACAATTATTCATTTCTCAATTACTTCTCCTTCACCGACCGTTACAATTTAAAATTCAATATATTTAAATTTTATTTATATTTGTTTTAAAACCAATTTAAAAAATGTTTTCCTTGAGGTTTAACTATTATAACTGTATTAGCTTTTATGAAACCTTTTCAAATTTTATTTATTTTTTTACAATCACGGAAATACTGTACGACTGAACAACTGAGGGAGAGTGAATACCTATTCGAAATTTAGCAATAGTCACTCACACTCACTCTCTCACTAATCACAACTCGAGTTTGTTCACTTAGTCATGAGCAACGCAACTCTAATTGTTTTTTAAACTGTGTGATTATAAAAAAAAATAAAATTTTATTGAATTATTAATTATATTAAAATTAATTTAAAATCGGAAAAAGTAGTCGAAGCATTTGTTTAATGCACTTTTAATGTTTTCGTTTTTTTATTAGCGTTTCTGTACTCAATTAGACCTATACATCATACATAACTATTTATATATTTATATATATATATTTATATATATATAGATATATTTATTTATGTGGTAAATATATGAATACAATAATTTGTCTTAGTTTTGTTGTTGTTTTCTTTGTCTTTTCTTGTTCTTTGTTATTCAGTGTGAGTGTTTGGGGCTTCACTGTGATTTGCTGGGGGATGTATGAGTGTTTTTTTTAGTTTTTGTTGAATTATGAATAAATGCGAGTGTATATATGGGTATGTGTATGTACGGGTGTCTATAGCTGTATGTCTCTGTATTGGTGTATAGGTGTATTTTGTATTTTGTATTTTGTATTTATATATTGTGTATATTATCATTTCTCTTACATTTACATGCATTTACAAAATAAGCGCTTTTTTTAAAAATACCGCAAAAAATTACGTTTATCGTTTAAAAATTCTATTTAAAAATTGTGAAATAATAAATTGTAAACATTCTATATGAACAGAAAAACAAATACGTACACCATATACCATCATAGCCTACAAAAAACACTACGAAACTAACTGCTTAAAGCTAGAGATGCGATCGACATAACTACGGCGACTGTTGTCCATTTGCGTTGTATATTCGTGGCTTTATCTGCAAGTACAACAATCGATATATATATAGTTATCGATAATTATCGAAAAGATTTAGGGTTTTGTGGTTAGCGCAGGCTTACCTCTACTTACCATAGAAAATAGTCTCCCTACGTTTGGTATAGTTTGTGCCAAGCAAGAAAAACGCACATGTTATCGGTGTGGGCGATTCGAGTTGATCTCTAGGAATGCGCGTTCGCACTGTCATGCTGTACAGACCACTGGGATTCTGATCCAGCTGCGTGAGCACCGAGTCCAGTATGTGTGTATCAAAACTGTGCATCAAATTCAAATTTCTTGATTATATTTTAATTGTTCTTTGAATCATATCATCATTACTCACATGACAGATAGAACCGGTTGGGGGAACACATTCTGTACGGCGCACATGATGTCCACATCGGTCTGTTCGCCTCCCATGCGTGCCTCCAGCATGAAATCCGATTCAGGAACTGTTTGTGGATCGAGTTAGCATTGTTTTTTGGGGACAAAGCACAGCGTGTCATGTTTTTAGGGACACAACAGCAACAACAACACCCAACCAAACACACAAAAATAGGAAGAAGCACAACACAAACCGTGAGAATTAATCAAGTGTCAAACTAAACAAAAATAAAAACAAAACTTTCGAAATATATATATATAAAAAAAAAAACAAAATACAAATAAAAACAATAGCAACAACAACAGGCTGCTGCTGCTGCTGCTGCTCTAACCGCACCGACTGCCGCATGACACGCATGCAAATATGAGTCGCACGTGCCACACACACTCACACACATACAGTCCAACACTCGCACCTTGAAACACCCCCACATATGATAACACACCCATCCAACACCTATGCAAACAACTTCACGCCATAAACAGGTGAGGAAGGGCTCGCCTCCACACGAAACCGTACCAATAATACCCTAATCTCTTATCATGATGGACTTAAAGTTGCAAAAAATTGCTAATAATAGTGATATTACTCAAATTAATAATAATAAATAATATTGTATAAAATCAACGTTATTTAAATTTGATCTATTTATCGTTTTTAGGTAAAAAGAAATGAGACCTATCTTAAAACTTATAAATTTTCAATAAATTATATAAATATTATATATATTTTAAACAACTTAATGAAATTAATTCAAATGTTAAAACTTTTAAAAAAAATTGTTGCGAAATTACGTAAATATTTTTCAAAATATTATAATTAATTAGAATTTGTTGAAATTTGATCTATTGTTTTCAGTAAGAAGTAATGAACCCTATCAATAAGTTGTGGAAATATAATATATAAATCTATAGAAATTTCCCTAATTTCTCCGTAATGAAAAATACTTTCCTATTGTTATCGAAATATCAGGCATACCCAGAGATGTGTAGAGTATTATGTGGCATATAAAAAACAATTGGTGTAGCATGTACAACACACATACCGATTATTTGTAAGCGGGCACTTCGCTTATCCGTGGACTCAAAGGTTTGCACGGCACAAGTGTATTCCCCTGTCATGTTCCAGTCAGGATTCTTTATCGATATAACACCGGGACTGCCCTCCATGGTGTATATTTTGTCTATCTTTGACTTCATGAAGCCCTATAAACGACCCGAAGAAGAAAGAGAATAAAGAGTGGCGAATGAGAATGGGAAGCAGTAGAACAACAAGAAGAAAGCAAATTTTATGTTAATTAATTTCTTTAGGCCCATGTCGATGTGGATGTGGATGTGGATGTGGATGTGTCTATGTTTGACTTTTGGCTTTTGTGAATGGGGTGACGATGACTCACCATGGCGAAACCCTTTACGGAGGGTATCCATTGATAGATGGAGTGATTATTGAATAGCCACTTGAGCACAAAGCCCTTCTCCCCGGAGTCAATCTGGTACTCGCAGTCCAATACCAGAGGATCGGGCTCATTATCACGTTCGAGTGTATAGATGTGCGGCACACGGAGATTTGTGATGCGCACCGTCTGTGTAACTAAACGTCAAACGATACAATACGATTAATTGATATGCAAATGAGCAAATGAGAAGTGGAGATTTGTTTGCCTTGGGCATTGGGTCTTACCGGTGAGTAACGTCAGGCCGGCCAGCAGCGTTGCGCACAAGATGCTCCAGCTGCAGCTCGCCATGTGCGCGTCCTAATCGTCGACCTGGTCGTGCTACTCGTCCTGGTCGTACTTCCAGTTGCTGTCCTTTTGCCGCCGTACTTAGTACCGCACTGACACCCACTGTCCTGGACGTATGTGTATCTCAGGGTTTGCCTTCCAGTAGCAGCGGCAGCAGCAACGGCAGCGGCAGTTGACTTAGGCTCTGGCTATGCTTGGCCAAAGGCCACACAACATTGCTCAATAGCCTTTGAGGCGTTTAGTCAGTTGTTGGTGTTGTTGCAGTACTACTATCACTTTTGCCATTTACCATAAACATAAATACCATCGTAAAATTCGTACCAGACCTGGTACTCAACTCAACTCTACTCAACTCAACTCAACTCAACACTCTCACACACACACAGGGCTGGATTGCTGTAGTGGGTAAGGGGAGGGCGGGAGATTTTGTGGGGTGGTTGCAAGTTTTTGTATCGATGCTGCCTTTTTCTATGATGAGCTCAGCATTTTGATAAAGAGCACCCACTCTTGCACTCACACTCATACAAAAGCACACATACGATATAAACGTTATCTATATCATACACTCGAAGCACATCTTGTTTATTTAATTATTATTATTTCATTGCAATTGCATTACGTTTTCTTGTTTTTTTTTATTCTTTTATTTTGCGCTGCGTTCGAGCGATTCGCACACACACCAATTCGATGTTGGTGAAAAATCGACTTTTTGCTGTGTGTGTACGAGTTGTACAACTCTGCGAGCGACTTTTACTCTGACTGTGTGTGTGTGTGTGGTGTGTGTGTGTGGTATGTGTGTGGGGAATTATGCCAAGTTTTGGAGTTTTGCAGCTCCGCTACCGCTGGATACCAATAATAGTGTTGGTATCTTCTATTTAACTGTTGTCCTTTTTCCAGTCTAGCTTTTAATGTTTTAACACTGGAATACCACGCAGACTACGGCTCTACGCAGACCATCGAACTCGAAGCTTTCACAGAGCTTTGAGCTTTTCTCCTAACAGCGCATACACAACACAACATCTGCTATCCTTGTTCATCCTGCACGACCAACGCTGTCAATCAGCTGAGCGCCAACTCTCTGCGCATGCGTCAGTTCTTTGACAGTTCAACTGTTTTTCTTATTTTCCTCTTCTTCTTCGACAGCTCGCTCCTTTGACAGCTCGACCAGACGTCAGTCTGCAGTCTGTGCTGCAGCGTTGTAACGGTGCTTTTCAGGGTTGCTCACATTGAACTTGTTGCAAGTGTCAGACCTGCAAGAGCTGCAATTTCTTGGGCAATTAGTTGCATTGGACATGCAGAGGGTTACTCGATGCAGATTAGTAATATATTACATTATAATATATTTTATAATATAGCAACTATTTTAGTTTGAAGCCCTAAACACATATCTTACCCAGAGAGTTTTGGCTGTGATGCGTTTGCCTTGATAATTTATTCGAAAATAATTCGTTTGCTAAATTTTCAATGTGTTCAGAGCTATCATCCCAGACAATGTCTATAAGCAGAGAATTAAAAAAAACCTTTGCAATTGTATAATACATAAAATGATAAGCGCCGCGTAGTATTTTAATGCTGTCATTATCTATTCGGTTGACTAACCCTACTGAAAATAAACAACATTTACTTATGTCTGTAAAGTTAACAGAAATTCATTGTATTTACAGCGACTTTACATAACATTTTCTGTTTTCTGTTAATTCCAACAATTCGTCTACGAAAGACAAACACCGTTTATGGTTTTATGTTTTCTATATTCTGCTATGGTTCTGTATTTCTTTTGATTGCGTGCCAGGTCGTATAGATTGCTAGATTTAATGCTTGTTATGCTCTTCATTACTACTCTTGTCGTAAGTATACATAGGCTTTGTAATACTGTTTGCATGGCTTATTGAGCGAGCTTACTATGATCAAAAAGGTAGAGTATTTCGAGTGCTTTGCGTAGTTGTTGTTATATTTCTGGCAGTGCGAGAGATCAACAAGGTATGAAAAATAAAACAACAAAAATAGCGAGCTCACCGACATCTCATACATACATACACAACATAATATAGACATACAATTGTCGATCTCGCAATCTCTCTCTTCTCTTGTCTTCCAGTTCTCAAATTACGCACACTTGTTCTAATGATACGGTTTATTCAATTTTTAATAACATCAGCAAATTTCTTATGAGCTAATACTATATTTAATAGTGTTTGATGTGGCATACAATTATAATTACACACACGCAGAGACAGATCGATCAAATAATCCATCGATCGATCGGTAGATATATCGTACATATACATAGCACATAAGCTATATATTCGTTTTAAAATGTACTATAAATATGCAAGTTGATTCATATATGTGATGAGATCTTGAGATCATACGTACATATACATATACTATATTGTATATTTACGTATATATTTTATATATATATTATAATACAAGTGGACTGGCAACTATAGCGTCTCATAACTGGGTCGCTTTAAAATTTAAGGTGCAGGCATGGAAAGAACACTTGAACAACTCGAATAAATATATACTACGTGCTGTATAGAGCAGGATCTGAAGGATCCGTTGGGATTACATGAGAGCGAGGCAGGACTGTGTGTGAAGGACTACAGCTAGGGTTGACAACGTACAGAGGTTACAGTTAAAATGTGCTTAGTTCTCTGGAATATACACAAGCGTATGACCACATATCGAGTATAAGTACAGTTAGATATAATTACAGTTACAATTACAGTTTCAGTTATGAGTTATAGTTATAATTATAGTTAGTTTATGCTAGTCTAATCACTGGTCGCCCCATCACTGTGCCCGTGTCCAATGAGCGTCTCTATGCGAAAATCCTTGGCATTTGTCTGGCGGGCGCACCGCAGGGCCGTCGGCTCATTGTCCATGTGGAGCAGGGTTGTTCGGCTTAAAGCTCGATGCGTATGCGCCTGAGCTGGCGTCTTGGGACTGGACGTAATGGCTAGTGAACTGTTAGAGACCTCAGCATGATCGAAGAGCAGTACATAGGGTGAATGGCGCTCTGGTTCGGGTTCCGGGTCACGTGTACTAGTCTCTGGCGGTGCTTCCAAGCGATTTGAATTGGTACACACGGAATCAACAGAATCGGATATATGCGAGTCCTGCTCATGCTCATTGGCGCTCTCCACATCGATTTTATCGCACGACGCGTCATCAGCATCCACCTCATCGTTGTACACATTGAGATCTGCATAGTTACCGCATCGGTCTGCATAGTCTGTTGCACCCAGTCCCACAGCAGTTGTGGACACATCAAATGCATAGGGATTTTTGTACTTGCTGGCTCTGTTTGCATCACCGACACCAATACCTCCACCGACACCACCACCATTAGAGCCCAGGGGCAGTGCATCGGTGCCATCGCGACGATTGATAAACGCCAGACGGTCAAACTTATCACTGTTGTTCTGGTAGAACGAAGCCTCAGCATTGGCAAAGAAATTGAACTTTTTATCCACACGCAACGCCGTGTCGAACACATCACTGGGCGTGTGCATCACATCAAAGTCACGATTCCCATTAAAATTTGGCACATTGAAGTGCACCGGTACCAGCGGCACTGGTTTGCGTATCCAAAATGGCGACAGGGTACCAAAGACCGCCGGAAATGAGAAACGTTGCATGGCCGGAGCACGTTTGTAGCGTTTTCGACGGCGCAGAAAGCTGCCATTGTCGAACATGTCCTCGGCCAGCGGATCCAGTGTCCAGAAATTGCCTTTGCCAGGATTGCCCGGTTCTCGAGGCACCTTGATAAAGCAATCATTCAGACTGAGATTGTGACGTATGGAGTTCTGCCAAGCGGGAAACTTGTCTTTATAGTAGGGAAAGCTGCAAAAATATACACAAATTTGCAATTGGATTGATTTTAAACTAGAGCAGGTGTATGTTTCATAGGGTCGCTACCAGTCTGGGAAATTAAATTTAAATTAGTAGGGTATTATACTATCAAAATTAATATATTTATATATCGAGAATTCTTTCTATACTATTTACAAAATTTAATTATAAATATGTTAATTATAAAATAATAATTGGAATCCTTGGTTTTGTATTTGATTGAGGTAGTTAAATAAGAAGGAGCCGTATTAAAATAAAGGCGCAACCTACCGGGACATGATGAAATCACATATTCCACTGAGTGTGAGTTTCTTGTGCGGCGACTGAAGTATGGCCATGGTTATTAGTGCTATATAGGAGTACGGTGGCTTGACCAAGGGACCGCCGGCAGCGCCGCTACCGCTGGTGATGTTGCCGTTATTATCGGTACCGCCACTGCCAGTGTTGCCGCCGGCCGACGGCTCAAAATCACTATCGTCGCAGATCTGGGACATTTCATCCGCTGCGGTAGCCGATGATCGCGGCGAATTGTGGCTTCCACTGATCCGCTGCCTCTTGTGTGGCGGAGGCGAGTGGGAGGGGCTGTCCTGTAGGCTGTGCATGGGATCCGTTGTGGTATGCATAACTATGTTTTTTTTGAAGAAAGGCAACAATTCACGGAACACGTAACACGGTACACAAATCGAGTTGTCTTTCACGCGATTCGCTTAGTCTAATGCAATAAGGACGTAACACTTTGTTTGACTGTGGCTCAGGAACTGATTATATTAAATTTAATTATTTGTATTTTCATTAATTTTCATTTATATTTGTGTGTATTTAATTTTAAATATGTATTAAAAACAGTTTAACACATTTCCGATTCCGCTTGCGTTTAAATTTAGTTGCACGCGTAACGCGTTTAAAATTGTGCTCAAAACTGTGACTAAAGTTGTGACTGTGACTGTGACTATGACTTTAACTGTAACTGTGACTGTGAGTGCGCTTATGGCTGGTCGCATCATGCGTCGTGCTGTCTGTTTTAGGCGGAATCCTTTTGCCAAATGTTAACTGAATCGCAACGAAAACGAAAATCTTCTCGCCCGAAATGTTTTTCTACATAACTCAAACATTTATTTATGGAAACCGCTGCCGCTGTCGCATCCATGAGCTTTTGTCGGCCGCTGCTATGTTTTCCTATCTCGAATAACTGTGATTCTACTGCCGACGTTCTGCCCAACAGCAGCAGCAGCAGCAGCAACAGCAGCAGCAGCAGCAGCAACATCAGCGACAGCGCAGTCAACGTCAACGTCAACTGCGCTACAGCATCCCCCAGTCGCTGGCAAGCAATGCCTATGAGTGCGAGCGAGCCAGCGCTAGCATCAGCAGGGGATGACTGAGATTGTAAACCAATCTACGACCAATTGCACCCCCAAATGAGCTGGGTATGGTTTGCTATCAGGCAGCAGGCAGCAGGCAGCGTCAGTCAGCGGTAAGGGTACGGGTTGGGGTAGAGGGAGTGCCAAGGGGCAGGGGTTGGTTAGCACAAATACATGCATACTACGTAATAACATAAAATGGTGGAGTGCTGCCTCTTTGCTGTAAATGTGATATTTGTGTTTTCCTCTGCCACTGCCCCATATCCCTCTACAATAATGCGCTCCCACTCACACACACACACACTAAAGCTCTCTCTCTATCTCTCTCTCTCTCTTTCTCTCTATCTGACTATCCCTTTCCCTCTCTCTCTCTCTCGCTCTCTATCACAGTCTCGCTCTCTCTGTCACAGCTTCGGCTTTTAGCTATTTTGTGGCAAGGGACGCGGACGCAAATTGGCAAGCGACGCCGTCAACTGCAGAAGCCAAAATTAAATGCGTCCCTACAGCCGCCTCCCAATCTCCTCAACCTTCGCCCACCGCCCGCTCAGCCGCGGGGTAAAATTTTCACAAATTTAGATACCTTTTGCTGCGTTGACGTCGTGGCTCTTAATAATGTTTCATTATGCCAGCCACACACACAAAGAGAGAGAAAGAAATAGAGGTAGGAGAGGAGAGAGAGAGAGAGAGAGAGAGGAGATAGACAGAGCGAGTTGAATGTGTGCATATGTTTATATCTGTGTGTGTGTGTGTCTGTGTGTTTTAGTATGCGCTCTCGTTCAAATGTTAGCATTTTTATGTGCGAATGTTTTTCTAACCGTATGTCGGACGTTCTCCTTCTCGTTTTAGCTCAGTTGCCTACTACATCCCTCCCCTGGTCACCCTCCCCCCTCCGCCACTCACACACAACCCCTACACAAACCCTACACAGCCCCATCACATGCCACATTTTGCAACATCCTTAACACAATTGGTAGCAAGCGTGGAATGAGAGAGAGAGAGCTCTTGCGGGAGGGGGAAGGGAGCTATTTGGTATACATAGGCTATTGTGTTTGTGCATGTGTGTGTGTAGGTGTATGTGTTTTTGAGTGGGTGTATATGTGTTTGTGTGTATGCATTATTTCTCTTTTTCATTTTCGCTGTTTTTGTTCTTTAGTTGTTAGACATTATTGTTGCTGTTGTTACTGTTATTGTTGCTGCTGTTGTTGATGCTGCTGCTGCTGCTGTTGCTGTTGCTGCTGTTGTTGTTGATGCTGCTGCTGTTGCTGTTGATGTTGCTGTTGCTGCTGTTGCTGTTGCTGCTGTTGTTCGCTGTCTTCCCTTTTCAAATTAAACATTCAGTAGTCAGTTTTATTTGTTGTACTTTGTTCAAATTAGTTTTCAGTTTTGCGGAAGTTGCTGGCACACAAACACACACACACACACACACACACACACACACACATTCACAGTAAATGTACAATCGTAGCTAAACAATAATGGCTGACAACCCCAAACCAAAATCTGGAAACA
Source organism: Sphaerogastrella javana (assembly GCA_037040025.1). Taxonomy (NCBI): domain Eukaryota; kingdom Metazoa; phylum Arthropoda; class Insecta; order Diptera; family Drosophilidae; genus Sphaerogastrella; species Sphaerogastrella javana. The sequence goes on from JBANCZ010000353.1 coordinate 25,110, forward strand.
TCAGCAACAGCAACAGCAGCAGCTCAGTCAGGACAATATTGATATCGTTTCATTCGCCTTGCCTTGATTTTCATTATTCTATTTTCTTCTACTTCTTCTTCTTTCCTTTTCTACCCATCCCACACACCTGACTACAACTGCCCCAACCTCCCCTCTCTCGCCCCCTCTCTTGCCCCCTCTCTTGCCCCCTCATTTGGCATTGTTCCTGCTGGCAGCATCCTTTGCCAATTCGCTTTAGCTGTAGGAAAACTCACTTGGCCACACTTACAAATCACTGATTTTTAGCTAACGTGGTGGGCGTGGCAACGCCCTTAACTGTCTATCTATATATCTATATATCTGTATGTCTATCTGTCTGTCCGTCTGTGTATGTGTAAGTTTATGGCAAGCTTTATTGGGTTTAGGTTTCTTTTTTTGGGGTTCTCTATGCTCTTATCTGATGTGGGGGGCTTTGGGTCTTTGGGATTTGGATTGGGTTCTGAATTTAGGGGTTTGGGTCTGCTGTTGTGCAATTTAGTTGTGGTAAATTTATTGCGGATTTCCTTTGTCTTTTTACGAGCTGTGTGTTGGACATCTCACACACACACACACACACACAAAATAAATAAACAAAAGCAATAAACTATACTATTTCACCATAGTCATTGGTTACATTTGAAAAATGATTTGCAAATATTTTAAATTTTGTAATTTTTCATTTATTATTTCGTAGGGAAAGGAATAAACAGAAGTTTATAATATTCTTTTTAAACTACTGCTATAAATTTGTCAATAATAAAAACAGAATAACATAATTTCAAAATATTTAAACTATATTCTAAGCTTACATAATATAACATAATTAATAATTAATTAATTACTAAAGTATATAAATACTAAATATATAAATACTATATTTTACATATTCTATTTTGTATAGTATATACATTATCTCTAATTTACTAACATATTTATATTAATATGGTTTAATTTACTAATCTTCTGTTGCCAATTTATTAATAATTAAATTAGAATGTCATAAATTATGAAAATTTAAACAATATTAAAAAATATAGATAATATATTTTACAAATATATGTAAATATATAATTTATATTCATATACTCATTATTTTATAACATATTTAAATAGTTTAATTTATTAATTATATTACTTACGTCTTTCGCTCTTCTTTCAAAGCTAATGCTGTAAGTTTATCAATCATTAAAACAAAATGAAAATATTTAAAACATTTAAAAAAAATAAACTGAGCATATCTGATGATATAAGATATACAGATTAATAATAAATATTTTTTATATTTTAATTTATATTTATATTTTTGAAATTTTCTATTTTTATATATTGTATCTAACATTTCAACATAATTATGTATTGTTTATAGTTAAAGTATTTATTAGTTCAAGTACTTAAAAAATAGTTTGATTTTGAACAATGCACTTAGTGGCATAATAAATAAATTACAGTTGCCATAACTACGCTTACGCTTATGCCACGCCCATACAGTTTTCCAGCTTATGGCCAAGTACAATCAACTGAAGCCCTGCTGAATACCCTGTACACCAGCCCCTGTCAATCTACGGTTAATCAGCGCTTAAGCACAGCATGGGACATGGGCATAGAGTCGTCGACAGGGACTAGCAGTGGCATTAGGAGAGTTGCTTGGGGCAAGAGGGAAGGGCAGGGTAGGACGGGGTGCAGAGGACTCAAGTTGAGCGTAAGGATGCGATGCATTTAAGCTTTCGAGAGGCGAACAATTAACTTATGCACAAACAATAACGCCAAAAGAATGCACGCTGGCAGGAACCAGGCAGTGCGGCCACCACATCCTGCTATGCAGAGATACGGAGGCAGCGGGAGTAACAGAAGCAGGAGCAGTAGCTGGGGTAGCGGCATGATCCAGCAATAATCCTTCTTTTGTCAGCAAATTTATTGCACACAAACAAACACGCCGAATGGCAGTAGAGGGGAAAGAAGGAGCAGCTAAACGCCCAAGGATACAGCCAAAAAGGACTTTGACAATATACATTTTTATTGCGAAATCTTCAAAAGGCAAATAAAAGATTTGACACTCGAATTGTTTGACGCAAAAGTCCACAACAACACAAGACTGACAGACAGAAAGACAGAAAGACCGACCAACCGACCAGACGGGACTCTTGATGGCAAGCGATATACTGAGACAATGCCCAATGGCTGCACACTAATTTGTGCCTGATATCCTTAGTCTTATATGGGTATCATTTCCCTCACATCTATACCTTCTACTTGTGCCCTGGGCCTGGCACCTGAGTCTGCAAATCGCAAAGGCAAACACACACGCATCAATGGCTCTCCATATTCCTCTTTTTGCTGCTGTTGTTGTTGTTCTTGGACAGGTTTAATGGCAGTGGGTGCTCCTCGTCCGTGTTCTTATGTCATTATTAAATCTTTGAAGTATCTGCAGCATAACAAAAAACAGCAACACACACTCGAATGCTCAAGTGACGCTCAATTTGATGGACGAGAGCATCAGGAATCAACCCTGCATCAATGGCAAAAATCACAGCAGGCCTATAGAGTCTATACAAGCCATGCTATATGATATAGAGTGTTCGTATAGTATATAAGCAATAAATTGCACAACCGCAGAGAGAGAAAGAGAAAGAGAGAGGGGGGGAAGGGGAGAAGATAGAGAGTGCGCTGAGCTGAGCTCAACAAATCGCTTCAACCTGCCTGCACGGCAACAAACAAGTGGCAAAGCATAACAAAGGAGTCCAAGCTGAAATATTTTACGCTCGATTTATCCGCTTTCATTGCACTGTGGCAAGTTGTTGTTGTTGTTGTTGTTGCTGCTTTTGGTGGTGGGGTGGCATTGGCAGCAGCAAGTGGCAGACTCTTCGAGGCTCATTTCATTCATTTGTTCATTCGTTGACGATGATGAGGTTCCAATAACGATAACGATGATGATGAGGATGTTGATGTTGGTGATGTTGGTGATGCTGGTTGTGCTTAAGCCTCTTGTTTGGCGGCAATAAAAATCGAGCTGCTTTAGTGGGCTGTGTGGCACGTCGCACCCCCTTGGCTAAATGCTGCACACACACACACACACACACACACACACAGGATGTCAATTTCTCAATTCATAAATAAAACGCAAAGCCGTTTGAATGTGTCAGCACAAGTGTGGAAATTACAAACCATTCCCATGGATATCTCTCTCTTTTTCTCTTTCGCTTTCTCTTTATCACTCTCTCTCTCTCTCTCTCACACACTCTCTCTCTGTCGCATTCTCTCTCTCTTGATATGATTGTTGTTTATTTGCTTGTGCAGTGGCTGAAACCGCACTGCCTACCGCCAAATAAGCCAAAGGATTCACAACTGTCTATGGCTATGAGTATGGCCATATGAATCTATCCTTCGCCTGTTCGAGCTTGTTGAGTTTTTGTGAATTGCTTTGCATGCTCATGGGCACACTCGGATCGCATTAAGTTGATTTATTATGCGCTGAAGAATTCAATTAAGTAGGATGATTGTCACTTGTCCGTATGCCACGATAACGCCACACGATTTCGCTATATATATATATTTCGTTCTCTACTTTTTTGTCGTTCTGTCTTCTTTTATAGGGATTTTTATTTGCTGCTTTCTTGTGTTAATGTCGTTTGTGGCTTTTGGCTTACGGCTGACAGCTGACTTAATTTGCGGGGCGTGATTATTTGGACAGTTGTTAATAGTTGGCAATGATCCTTTGGCTCTGGGCTGCTCTTCATTGTCATTGGCACGCACTGGCACTTTTAATCATTTATTTGTTTTGACTGCAGCAGCCAAAGTCAACCGGCTAAACATTTATTTAGCCCAACAAATTTCACCGAACAATGCACATCAATTCGAGGAAATGGTATATGATACTGACATAGAGTAGATAACTATGATAACGATAAGGTCTAATGGCTATTCCACTTCGGCATGCTGTCTAGCTGATCATCATAATCAACTAGATAAACTAATTCTAAGCATTTAAGTCAGACAACAAAGGAAAGTTTTTCGAACTCATTTATGTTTTCAACTTTCATTAAAACATTTTCAATAAACAATTTGATGTCACAAAATAGTGGGTAGTACTTAGAACAAACTTTATTATTTTTACAAAAAATATAATAAAATTTCTATCTATATATATCTAAACAATTAACTATGTTTACCTGTAAACAAAATTATAATTCCAATGGAAGCTCTTCTCTATATTATTTTTCAATAAAAGGTGTTATTTTCATATTCAAATACAAATTACAATTTTTCATATTAATAATATGGAATATTTATTTCACTAAAAAAAGAAAGTTTTGCTTTTAAAATTGTAAAACATTATTAGCCAAATGGCAACACTTACAACACCATATTATTTTCATAAAATGACATCAATTCAAAATAACACCTCTTATTGGAAAACTTTCTATTGAAATTAATAAAAATTCGTTTGCCTTTAGCAAATATAAAATGAAATAAAATTTTACAAATTTATTTCTTTTTTTTTAGAAGAGCGCAAACTTAAGTGTAACCATAATAACAAGCAGCTCAGGCTGAAGCGAACTCCAGAGTTATAGAGACGCCTAATAATGCGCTGCTCGAGCGGCACGTGGCATGCCTCACGCCTCACGCCTCACGCCTTATGCCGTTAAACGGGTGTTAGGTAATTCACACTTCCTGCCAGGACAACGTATGGATGGATGTATGGAGGTGGCAGTGTGTGTGCTGTATGCATCGCTGGAATTTCATTAAATAATCGTTAGTGTAAATCAATTTGTTAGATCAAAGTCGCACTGGGCGACTGGGCGATAAATGAATAGAAAATATATGCAGAGGTTGGCAATATGTACTACATGTTGTACATGATATTACCAATTTCCACAGCAAATATTTGCTAGCCATTGATGACAAAATTACATAACACGAGCACGTGCATCCTAGTCAACCAATGCCCCGCTCCCTGCTCCCACCCAGTTACTGCTGCTAGTGCTGTCGTAGGTGTGAAGTGTGAACACGTGCCGGTGCTATCAATGCGACCAAAATCAACAATATTGAAGCGTAATATCCATGGAACTACAACGCCGCAAGATTATTTATGTTTATATCAATGGCAGCTAAGCCCTATAACTAACAATAAAGACAAACAACTAAGCCAAGTTAAAATTGTTAAAGATTTGCTGCCTGCAGCTCAAGTTTGCTGCTATCGATATGTCAATTTGATCGATAACTTCCGAAAGTGTGTGCCAGCTGCCAAATATAATATGATTATCATACAAGTTGAAAATATACAATAAGATCGTTTGCTGTTATGGCTATGTCAATTGTACGGATATCTATAGGAGCTGCCAAATATGGGAAGCAGAAAATTGAAAATATATAATTACGTCGCTTTACAGATATCGATATCTATATCTTCCGCTAGTCTATACCATCTGTCAAATATTTAGACTATTAAATAGGGGAATACAATTTGATCGCTTGCTTTTATCGAAATGTCAGCTGTAACGATAAGTTGCAGAAATATTCAGAGATCAAGCATTTAAAGTTTACTATTAGATCGCTTGCTTAAATTAATATGTCAGCTGTATCGATAACTTCCACTAGTATGTGCTAACTGCCGAATGTTGGGTATCATTTAAATATAAATATACAATAAGATCGCTTGCTGTTATCGATAACTTGCAATATTCTATGCTATAATATGAAATTGGGAAAACAATTAGATTTACTGCCGTTGACATTCAAAATCCATCAAAAGCTTCATTGCCCTAATCGCATTAGGTCTTTAGCCTTATCCACTAAATATATGATGAATATATAAAAAAAAAATGCGCTGTGTGTATTTATTTTTTTGTCAAGGATTCAATTGTTGTGTCCTGTGAAAAGTACAAGCGTTTGAAATTTAATTTAACGCATTTACATGCGGCTTAAGATTTACAGCAACAACAACAACAACAACAGCAGCAGGAGCAGCATAAACTGCTTCAGGGCATGGTAAACAAATCAAATATATTTAGGAGTAGAAACTCAAACAAAGGGATGCGACACAACCAAATGAAATTTGCTTTTCGGCAGCAGCAGCAGCAACAGCAACAGCAACAACAGCAACAGCAGCAACAACGAACGCACTTGATAAAAAGCAAGACTCTCAGGTTCTGCATCTGCGACCCTGCGCACATGCTGTCCGCTGGCTGCCAGAAGGGTGGAGTATGGGTGATATAAGCTATATGGATGGGATGGGATGGAATGGTATGGGGTGTGGTGTGGGGGGAGTGGCATGCGCTGGCTCCTTGTCCTTGGTGGTTGCTGGCTGCGAGTTGAAAAACTCAATATTTGAATAACTTACTACCGTGCGAGCTGAACTTTTGAGGCGCACTTGAGCCAAGGGCAGCAGTACTCATATAACATATATATGTGAATGTGTATGAGTGTGTGTGTGTGTGTGTGTGTGTGTGTGTGTGCAGGCATCAGCGGGTCCGTTGCAAAAGGACAATTATTTGTTTATGCGTTGTCATTTAAATTGAGTTCTAATGTTGACAGCCCACTGTAATCTCAGGCACAGCGGAAAATTGACCGAAAAATAGCAAAATAGAGTGCATGTGAGTGTGTGCCTGTGAATGTGAGTGTGAGTGTGAGTGTGTGTGTGTGTGTTTATGTTTGTATGTATTTTTGTATGCAATTGTGATTACAAACAGTTACAGAGTTACGTTTGAGGCTGAAAAGTATGCACTCGCACTCACAACACTCACATTTATGTGGGCACCATTATTTGCTCTATCACGTTCGTATTCGCATCGTATTCACATTCACATTCACATTGGAAAGTTATGAGCCCATTATGGTCGTAGTAAACACAAATATCCATAATCCATACCAGGGGGCATAGTGTGGCATGCCGTATGGCATTTCCTCTACTAGTGAGTGAATGTGTTTGAGTGTGTGTGAGTGTGTATGTATTAGTTTGAGTGTGCGTCTGCAAGCTTTACACATGTACGCGTAATTGTTTGCCAATGTCCTCAACTGTCGTGAGAATATTTAGTGGCCTCTTAGCCACTTCCTATACTCATACTTATACTCATTCTCATACTCATATCTATGCCTATACCTATACCTATACTCAGTATTGGTATAAGTCAATACTTATACTAATACTTATACTTATACCTATACTAAAGCTTATGCTTTTAGTTGATTTACGTTGCCTTTGAGTTTGTGAATCCCATGAATGCCTGTTGCATGTACAAGTGGCTCATGCTTCATTCATTCGCTTTATTCATTCATCTTTGGGGTTTTCCGCTGTACCACAAATACTTAAGAGCTTTTTATCACAGTGTAATAACAAAGATTAATAAAGCTTATGATTCTTTATTGATAGAGCACCGACTGTATAAACAAATACCAAATGTATTTATAGGCAGCCGATTATTCGAATTTGATTCAAAAATCTTAATAATTCTTTTTAAATATATTTAAATTTATATTTATTTTAATATTCATTGGAATAAATTATTTGGTGAATTATAGAATGTGTTTTTTTTTTTGTGAAATATTTACAAACAAAGTAGAAACATATTTTATAAAAAGAAAGAAAGATTATAATTTATGAAATATATATCATAAATATACCATACATAAAACTGTACAAAATAACTGAAGACATATATTTTTGCCTATTATAATTCTTCTATAATTTACGTATAGATTATATTTCATAAATACTTTACTGTACGATAGTAATAATATAATACTATATATAATTAAAATATATAAATTTATATATAACATATTATTTTATTAAATTAACAAACAGAACATTGGAAACTAACTTAATATATACAAAAATTATAATCAATTTTTCGTAAGCTGACACAAGAAGTATAAGGAAAAAGTATACTATTATTATAATTTAACATATATTTTAAGTATCATAAATTTTAAATGCAATTTTATGTTTTGCCATAGTTCCAACAATAGAAATTATACATTATTATGAATTAACACACATTTTACTAACAATTAAATTCTGTTTTATGCCGTATCGATAATTATAAGTTTTAGCGCATTGAAGTGCATAAAATAAATCCATTAAATTTAAAGAGTCTAGACTTTAATATATTATAAGTTTAGAGAATAACTAAAATGATTATTTCGTGCCAAGTATTTGACAAATATTAAAGAAAAGTTTTTGATCTATGAAATGTGTGCTAATATAGTAAATACATTGAATGCGAATGGATTTGTAGGTTAAGTGTTGATGATGATGATGATGATAAAGATGTTGATGCTGATGATGTTGATGATGTTGATGATGTTGATGATGCTGTTGATTGAAGAGCATCTGATGGCGTTGATGCCGTCGCAATTTATAACGTCCAAATTTATAACGGCTGCCTGCCAGCTGAAGTGTTTTTTGCGCAAAAAACTGTAATTTTTATTCATTTCCAGGACGCACTCAGAAGTGGCTGCTAAACGATTATTAGCAATTTGATATAACTGCATGTAAGTACAACACGAGAACAAGTCAACAACGGATCCACTCACACACACACACACAAACACTCTCATACATACAGAAACAGAATCACACTGTGCGAGTGATAGAGAGAAATAGAAAGAGCAAAGAGCAGAGCCGGTGTGAGAGAGCGAGAGAGTTAGGCGCACAAACATACATACACGTGTAGCTACTTACATAAGAGTCCCTCTACAAGTGTGTATGTGTGTGTGTGTGTGTGTTTATGTGTGTGACAGCAAACAGCACAAAAATCACTTCAGTTAACTAAATCGTCGCAACAACCATGCGCCGACTGCGACGCAGCGCACACACACACGTACACACAAGCAGGCACTCATACACACACATACACACACACACACACACACACACACACACGCACTCTCTTACACTGTGGATGCTGTTGTTAGGTGAGAGAGAAAAGTCATGCACACAATCACTCGCATGCGCTCTCTCGCTCTCACGCCGACAGCAGCCATTGCAGAGGGCGTGGCAGCCGAGAGGCAGCAGCCAATAAGCAAGCGGCGCTGCGTCGAGGCAGCAGCAGCAGCAGCAGCGTAACAACGACGTCGACTGCGCAGCAAGGGTGAGGAAGGGGAGCTGGAAGAGGCTGAGGCTGAGCCCGCCATTTGCCGTTGCTGCTGCTGCTGCTGCTGTTGCTGCTGCTGCGGATGCGTGCAGTGCTGAAAGTTAAGCTCATTGCCATATTTTTGCTTTTGCTTTTGCATTTACATTTTTTATGCTTACTTTACTTTTTTTGTCTTTGCTTTTTCGTTTTTTTTTTTTTTTGTTTTTTGGTTCTCTTTTGAATTTACTTTACTAACAAAACATGACTGTTGGGAGGCAAAAAGGAAATTGTTTTATCAAATGGGTTTCCTTACGCTTTTTATTATGAAATTAATTTCCCAACATCGTTTCGCTCTCGTTGCGTTCGCTTTGTCGTGTAGGCTCTAGGGGCATGGGGCATGGGGCATGGGGCATGGACAGTGACAGGAGCAGGAACAGGGGCAGCAGTTGAATTGTGGGCATGGTGAATGGGTTGTGGGTTGGATGAAGCTTTATCATTTTTGCTTATAAGTAATTCTCATTCTTTGAACGTTCTTGTTTACTCTATACGCTTTATTCATATTTCTGCTGCTTTTGCTGGCTTTGCTTCTGCTGCCTTGTGAGTATTTAATGGGAATGTTTGCATAGCTTTGTAGCACAGTGCCGCAGCTCCTCTCTCACTCTCCCTCTCGTCACTCTCTCTCCCTCTCTTTCTATTACTCTTCTTTCCTTTGCTTCTCATATTAATATGCATAACTTGTTTATGCATTAGCTGCACTGAAATTAATTGCATTTGTCTGACTAATTGCATGGCATCTGCTGCTTTTTGCTTTCTGCTTTCCATGCTTGCCATTTGCCACTTTCCATTTTGCCAGTTTCTTTGGCCCATGTATTTATTAGATACAAAAAAAAAACAGCTAAAATCGATGGGCATTTGGCCAGCAATCGGTAGCTCGCACTTAGCGGGCTTCCATTTACGGAGTGCTGAGTTTTGCACTGTGTAAATCGCACAAACAAAATTAATATTGTTTATAGACACATACACACACATGCATATATACATATACACACACACACACACACAGAAACATACACCTACACACTTATGGCCAATAAAGATGCCGGCGACTGGACACACTCTTAGCCTTTATGCGGTTTGAATGTTATGACTGCTCCTTCGCTTCACATGCGTGTGTTTGCAGGTGTGTGTATTCATGTGTGTGTGCGTGTGTGTGTGTGTGGATGTGTGTGTGTGTCAAGTGTCTTACGTCATAAATGGCAAGTTACCGCAACGAATAGCGAAAGTTACTCAATGCAAATTGAAGCCCAATGCGAAATGCGCTTCAACAATCGATAACACATTGCAGCAAGCAATTTGTTTTGTGTTCAACCAAACAACATTAGCTACATTCAAAAATCAATTTGCTCACATTGAAAGCTTAGTCAAAATGTCTTATTTATGTTGTAAGATTTTTGTGTAGTTTTACAACCATGTTGGCCAGTGTAATCGATACGAAATTCGTACCTCAAAATAGAATGACCACTAAGTCAGTTAGCAAGAATGCCAGACGACTAATTGTAAAATCAGTTTAGGCGCGATTTTCAATGGGCTCACAACTAAAATCAAACACAATTTATTAGCATAACGTCACCAAAATATTTCCATTTCATTTTTAGTCGTTCATTACAATTTAGACGCGATTTAATATTAATCAATTAACTAGTCAATTATGGTGCAATTTCAAGGCAATGCCAATGCCGGCGGCGGTGGCGGTGCCTCTGGTTAGTAAACCGTTATAAAATCTAATTAAATCTTTGAACAAATTTCAACAAAGTGACTAAAAATGCTAATTAAATAAGCTTACATTATGGTGGATTAACTATTGGGATTATCGCACTTAAGAAGTCCATGCATGTCATATGATTATTGTCCCTTAAGTGAAGTGTGGATATCAATTAGAATAATCAAATTTAAGACTTAATACAAAGCTTAGTTCAGCCAAGCGAATATTAATCAAATTAAAGTGCTAAATTTAATTTAATCATCTTTACTATATAAATAATATACCTAATAAATAAAGTGTATTTAAAAAATGCCAAAATTGCGACTAAATCAACTCAAATCAGTCCAAGTTTATGGGAATTGGAGCTGCCCTTGAAAATATGTTTGAATATCTAAACGTTATAATAAGAGTAAAATTATTAGATTTGATCAAAGTTGAATAAAGCCTTGCATTTAAATGTTTTGAAAGATATTTTATTATATTATAGATAGAAAACTAATATTTATCGAATTATTCTCATTGCAACTCTGCTTATTCTTATTTCTCTTTCACACTGTTTTTCTCACTTTTCTGACAATGCAACACAAAAAAAAACATTTGACCTCATTTAGGGCACATTCACATGGTAACCCTTGATAAAACGGGCAAGAAATCGTTCGGCATTTGCATCGTTCGTGGCGAGGTGAAGGATTCGCCCAATACCAAAACCACTGGCATCTTTATAAAGGGCATAGTGCCCGATAGTCCAGCGCATCTCTGTGCCAAACTGAAGGTCGGTAGCCGAGCCCTTCAAGTATAATATAGTGCATAGTATATAGAGTGACCTTTTGCAGGTTGGTGATCGCATTCTATCATTGAATGGGAAGGATGTGCGCAACGCAACGGAGCAGGCGGTCATAGATCTGATCAAGGAAGCGGACTTTAAGATCGAACTGGAGATACAAACGTTCGATAAGAGCGATGAGGCCAATAAGAATGATCCACGCAGCAATGGCTACATGCAGGCCAAGAATAAGTTCAATCAAGGTACGATCAGCTGATCGATCATCTCTAAAGCACAAATCCTCACTTACAAATCCATCTCTTACCTAGAGCAAACACCTAGCAGTAATATGGGCATGGGTGGAGGTGGGGCTGCTGGCATGGGCACGGCTGCCGGCAGGCAAGCCACCATACGCAATGATCCGATGAAGCGTAACCAAACCTTCTCAGCATCGCAGCGTGCCAAGCATGTGAGCAGCTACATGGATGAGGATGACGAGGATACACGCGACATGACGGGACGCATACGCACCGAGGCGGGCTATGAGGTAGCTGGAACTTTCGTAAGCAATGAAACATCTCTAATTTCTTGTATTTCTCACAAAGATTGATCGTGCCTCGGCGGGCAACTGTAAGCTGAACAAGCAGGAGAAGGATCGGGACAAGGAGCAGGAGGATGAGTTCGGTTATACAATGGCCAAGATCAACAAGCGTTATAACATGATGAAGGATCTGCGCCGTATCGAGGTGCAGCGCCAAGCCAATGTACCGCTGGGCATCGCGCTCGCCGGCCACAAGGATCGACAGAAAATGGCGTGCTTTGTGGCCGGTGTGAATCCCACGGGATTGCTGGGCAGCCTGGATGTGAAGCCAGGCGACGAGATTGTCGAGGTCAATGGCAATGTGCTGAAGAATCGCTGTCACTTGAACGCCTCCGCCATATTCAAGAATGTTGATGGTGAGAAGCTCATACTGATTACATCGCGACGTAAACCCAACGATGAGGGCATGTGCGTTAAGCCCATCAAGAAGTTCCCCACTTCCAGCGACGAGGCAAGGCTGACTCTACTCTTCTTTGGCATAGTGTATAATCAATTGTTTTTTCTGTAGACCAAATTCCTCTTCGATCAGTATCCCAAGGCGCGCACGGTGCAGGTTCGTAAGGAGGGCTTCCTGGGCATCATGGTCATCTACGGCAAGCACGTGGAAGTGGGCAATGGCATATTCGTTTCCGATTTGCGTGAAGGCTCCAACGCAGAGGCGGTAAGTCTACTACAATATAGTGTATAGCTTAGGCTGCTCTAATCAAATCTCCTGCTGCAGGCGGGCATCAAAGTGGGCGACATGGTGCTGGCTATTAACCAGGATGTGACGCTGGAGTCCAACTACGACGAAGTATATATTATTATTTGATTACTGTTAGATCAATTCACCCATGAATCATATTCTTCAAGGCGACTGGACTGCTGAAACGCGCCGAGGGCGTGGTGACTATGATCGTGCTCACGCTCAAGAGCGAGGATGCCATTAAGGCCGAAAAGCAGGCCGAGGAAAAGAAGAAAGAGGGTAGGCGCTACGCTTTGTTAATCCAAAATGTGATGCTATAAGACTCCTTGTCACGTTGCAGAGGCCAAGAAGGAGGAGGAGAAGCCACAGGAACCCGCTACAGCCGAAATAAAGCCAAATAAAAAGATTCTCATCGAGGTGAAGGTGGAAAAGAAACCCTTGGGCGTCATTGTGACTGGCGGCAAGAACAATCACGTTAAGGTACACTGCAAGCGAACACTTGGATACTAACTGCTACTAAAATAATATCTGATTTTTAAGACTGGTTGTGTCATCACACACATTTATCCCGAGGGAGCGCTGGCCGCCGACAAGCGTCTGCAGATCTTCGATCACATTTGCGATATCAATGGCGCCGCCATACACTGTGCAAACATGACCACGCTCAAGGTGCATCAGTTGTTCCACGTGACCTACGACAAGAATGTTAACTTCACCGTCTACCGTGCCGATCCGCCAGAACTGGAAAAGTTCAATGTGGACTTTATGAAGAAGGGCGGCAAAGAACTGGGCTTATCACTAGCACCCAATGAACGCGGCTGCACCATTTCAGACATTGTATGTAGAGTACAGACGCAATTAATTTGATTGTCTATCATGATATAACATGTGCTCTTATAGGTATCCGGACAATATCCAGAAATCGACAGCAAACTGCAACGTGGCGATATTATAACCAAATTCAATGGTGAGTCGCTGGAGGGCAGCACATTCGAGGAGTGCTTTGCGCTCTTCAAGGGCGCCACTGCTAAGATATCGATGGAGGTGACACGAGCCAAGCCAACACTACGCACCGAAGCACCCAAGTAAGCAGGCAGGCCAGCACTCGCAACGAATGTAATCCAAAATGTAGAGAGATAGAGACAACGATGATGATGATGATGAGAGAGACGGAGATTGCCACGAAATAAAACAAGCTGCTAGTGTCAGTTCGAATTTAATAACATCTCTTGTGTTGTTCCAGTTATTTCTTGGGGTTTATTTTTAACTTCGAAAAGGAATTGCTTAAGCTATAGAGCTGGCATTCGATGCGATACGGGGCCACAGATCAGCGCATTCCTTGGCGACGGGCCCGGTTATAGCCGAGCCCTTCATTTCGCCTTTGTTATTCACAATGACCCCTGCATTGTCCTCAAAGTATATAAAAACGCCATCCCTCCTCCGGAATGGTTTACGTTGCCGAATCACCACGGCAGGCATAACCTAGAATAAAAAGACCAAACAAATATGTTAAAAACAATAACAAAAAGAAGGAAACAATATGCAATAGCATGCAAATTGTTTTTGCTGGCAAAATTAGCACGTTTTTGAAAGCAATGCAACAATAATGTAAGACACATTTTTCTCCGAGTGATTAATTAACCACTCTGCGGCATTTAGCACGTACAATTAACAGAGAAGCTATAGTTTATAACTAAATATAATTGATGGAAGAACAGTTTGCACTAAAATTTCTTTTACAGCCAGAGAACATTATGATTTAGTGATCAAATATGCATAATTTAAATGCAAACTCGGGTTATTTACTCTGCAGTTTTAGGCGCTCTAACAGCTCTGTTAACTTAGCAGCTGCTGTTGTCTGTGTGTGCTCTGTTAATGTGTGACAATGTGCGTGCCGCTGCTGTTGCTGTGGTT
>JBANCZ010000354.1:0-39847 GCA_037040025.1 Sphaerogastrella javana
CTCCCTCTCCCTCTCTCCCCCTCTCCATCTCTCACACTCTCGCTTACTAGCTGTCTCTGCTATTTTAAAAAATATGTAAAAAGCGCGCAACACATGTGACCACAAGCGTATTAAATTTTCTGGCGCACTCCAAAAACAAAAACCAAATAAAAACGCCAAAACGATGAAAACGAACAAAAATTGTTAGAAATGGCTTACCAAAAAAAAAAAAAAAACCCCAACAGCAGCACGGGGCAAAGCTGTGCTGGTGCAGGAGGGGGCAAAAGGGAGCGATGCTTTCCGGGATTTGCGCTGGGCAAAGGTAGGCAACTAACAGAGTAGCAAAGTGACTGGTGGCTATGACTTTGAGTGCGACTGTGGCTGTGACTGTAACTGCGACTGTGACTGAAAAGGTCGATCCCAATGCACTGAGCGAAAATGTGTCAAGGGGGGCCCAAAATGCTAACGCTGCCACAGACACTGAAGTGAAATGACAGAAATGAATATTAGATGAGCGCTGTGGGAATGCGTAGCGTATGCGCAATATTCAATATTGAATTTCCGAGCAAAGAAAACCTTGCAAAGTTTGATATACGACTAAGTGAATATATATTTACAGATGCTGCAAAAATCCTTGAGTGTATTGTGGTGCTATTTGTTTTTTTTTTTGCAGTGTCGCTGTAGTTACAAGCATTAAGAGCATATTCCTGACTAGTTGCCGCTTCTGTTGGTGCCACCAGTGCAACATGGTCAAAGCGCATTGCAGCATAAAGTGTTAAATTGGATTAATCCACAAGATTTACGCTGCGGGTGTTATCAACATGGTAACATGGCAGCAACAGCGGCAAAAGCAGCAGCAGCAAAAGTAGCAACAATACCTAGAGCTATAGCATGCGTAGGAAATTTTATGCGATATGCTGCAGCAGCAACACTTGAGCGCAGCATCTAAAATTTTATTAAAACCGGACGCGTAGCTCAACAACACCGGAAATACAACAACAACAACAACAGCAACAGCAGCAGCAGCAGCAGCAACAATAGCAACAGCAACAAGCATTAAGTGTGTCAACTTATGTTGTAGTTGTTGCTGCTGTTGCCTGTGGTGGTGTTGCTGCCGTCGCACATCAACGACCATGCAAATTTCAATGCGAATTTTGGGCTTAACGACGGCAGCGACTCAACAGCTTGGACCAGGCGCAATGTGAGCTAGTTGTAGAACAACAGCTACAACAACAATAGCAATAACAATAACAACAACAAAGCTACGATAATAATGCCTTGACAGCAACAGCAGCAGAACAACAGCAACCACAAGCAACAATAATAGCAACAGCAACAACAACAACTGCAGCAAACGCGTTGATTATCCCAATCAGCAACACTTTACCAGCGTAAATCTATTTAATTTGCCATTGGGCTCCATTTCAATGCCTTCACACTGCGTGCCCCCCCTCCTGTGCCTAAATCAATGTCTGCGGCATGTCCTCCCCCCAGTCGGTTGGAAGTCCCCTGGCATTTGGCGGAGTTGCAACTACAAATCAGCTGTTTGCAGACTCTTGTTAAATGTAATTGAACCTGTTCTTTGAGTTTTGTTTCGTAATTTATTATTGGCGCATGAGATTCTGCGGCAACTGAACGAATAGCAACAGCAAAGAAAGAATACAAAAAATATATCTAGCTAAAAAGATTGTGGCCAATACAAGAGGCGGAAGAAACCAAGGTGACAGGAGGCAACAAGAGAGACTGGCGTTGCAGTTGCAGTTGAAGTTGGAGAGCAAAATCGTAGCTCATGATGCGGTTTTGGAGTGGCATGGCATGCGAGGATCGCGTCAAGATCGTGCCTGACGCGTAATTGATTATTACGAGCAACATTCAGCAACAACAACGGCAACAACATCAGCAACTACTTGCAACAGCAACAACATCAGCAACTACTTGCAACAGCAACATGCCAGCATAATGATGTATTAGTTAAAGTTGGCCAACCGGTTCGCATTTCGGCCATGAAAAACGGTTTAGAATTAGGCGCTGTGATTACATGGCCAAGTGCGTTGAAATTGAAAAGATCTCGCCGGGCTAACTTACAACACAAAGTGCTGCAGCAACCACAACAGCAACAGCAACAGCAACACTCACTCTGCCACAACACGGCAAAACTTGCAAACAGTTTGATGTTGATGCTGTTGTTGCAAGTGGCGCAAAGTGAAGAACACAAACTGAAACTATTAGAGCACTTTTGCCATAGAGCATTGAGTATGAAGTATGTGGCAAGAAAACAGTTCAACACAGCCGCATTGGAATGCAACAAAGTGTTGCATAATTGAATTAGACCTGTGATTTGCATACAGAGAGCACAGGGCAATTTCTATGATCAAATTGCTGGCAACTACAGGAATTTATGAGATTGCAAACAATGCAATAAATACAATAAATAAATGTGCATTAACAAATCAAGAACTATTACAACTTATATGTATAAAATCTATGGGTTTTCACATAGAAATCATAGCGTCTCTAAGCCCAGATTAAAGCACAGCTTTAATACTTTATAAAGTGCCTTACCCCAAAACATTGTACACACACACTTCGCTTGCAATTTTCAATGACAACAATTGACTGCATTTGAAGTGCTTTTAAGCCATCCAACCTCCTCCCCTCATCCTAGTTCAAACCCTTTGTCTAGTCATAACCCTTTTCGTTATGCAGCGCCAGTGTCAGTGGAGGCAGCATAACTCATAAAATGCAACACATACCAGACTAGACACATACACATACACTCACCCATACACACACACACACACACACATGCAGACTCACGTGCAACGTGCTTCACATTGCATGGAACGAGCAACTCGAAGTTTAATTGCCCGACATTAAACGATCGACGGCGACAACGACAACCAAGTCAGAAATCGAGCAGATAGCTAGAAATCGTATAGTCTATACCCCCTCATCACAAATACCAATACCAATACCAATACCAATAACAATATCTATAGCTATAGCTGATGCTATAGCCATAGCAATACCATTACCAATACCATTACAAATGGCATTTCGCTGAGCGCCATAAAATATGCGCACGTTTTGGTTTGTTTTTGCTCCGTTTTGTTGTTTGCATATGCGGAACAGAAAAGGAAGAACAAAACGAAACGAAACGAAACGATACGATACGATATGTATACGGATACGATACGATACGTGGAGTCTGGCATATGCTCTCTGGCACTCTGACTATGACTCTCAGGGGTCTGTCCTTTGTCCAGGCGAGACCTGGCCATGCCAGTGCTATACGATTTGGATTTGGTTTTTGGTTCTGTTCTGGTCTGGCCAGACAGCATTTAGCGTACGATTTGGCGGCGCGAAAAAGATAAACTCATAAATTATGGCATTGAATGTCACTTCGACGACTGCAACGACGACGACGACGACGACGACGACGACGGCAGCAGCGGCAGTTGCCATTGTCGGTGGCAACTTCTGCTGCTGCTGCTGCTGGTGCTGTCGGCTCGGAGCAATGCAACGGCAACAGAAAGAGCAAAAGCAAGCGCAAGAGCTATAGCAACGACACCGGCGATAATGAAGCCCATTTTAAAGTCAGTACCATTCAATGCGATTTGATTTACAATCCCATTTCGATTATAATCGATGATGATGTGTGTGCGCGCTTCGACCAAGCCATGAACTTGCATATAAATACCAATCGGTGTGCCTTTTCGCCAATCAACCTCCAGTCCCCCCCAATTCCCTTCTCCACGGTCTGTTTCTGTCCATTGCACAAATGCTAAGCAGTCTTGCGCTGCCGATCGGCAAGTCTCTAGCGGTTTTTCCAAGGAAATCGAATGCCCAAACCGAAACTCTGTGGGCTGCAATTGAGCTTGGGTTATATGCTTAAAATCCGACAACTTGTCAGACAAACACCAAGAACGAAGAACGTGTGGCTAACGAAAACTGAGCAAATGTTCTGATTCCCTACCTCGCTACCTCACTCTTATATCATCACTCAACCCACGATTCCTTACACACTCACCAGTAAGCATTTGGTTCCTTCAACTCCCGATCCCTGCGACGACGATGATGGTGGCAATTGTTTTGATGTTCGTTGATAACTGCAACAGCGGGGATACAACAATTTCACCACATCCAAATATTCTGAAAGCAACAAAAAACCAATAAGTATCGAGTCACAACAATAACATTTAAAAAATATATATATATAAAAGCAACAATGGCCTTTTGATACTTTGTCACGTGTTCGTTCGCTGGTCGGCGGCACAGCGCAGCTTGAAGGCATTTTTTATGCCGTTTTAATTGACGCTGAAACCATATTATAAAACTCGTATACCCCATATGGCTGGGGCGTCCGAGCAGTGAGACTCCGCCCACGCGGCGCTGAAAATTTATTGCAACTTAATTGTTAAAGTTGTCTTTTTTTTTATTATATCTGTTAATGCTTTCAATACTGTTTTATACGTGATACGCTTTTTATTTGCTGCCTCAATTTTGTCGCAGGGTCCATTCATAAAACGTGGTTACAAATCCAATTCCATTTCCAATTCTCTTCTTTTTCCATTTTCGATTGCATAACCAAATTTTACGAGCGATTTGTGCTTTATAGATGTCGTCTTTGATGTAGATAATGCTTGCACAGCATAAGAAATAGTATCAATAAGTTAATTTTAATAATATACGATTCTAAATAACAAAATAATTATTGTTATGTCAAGTTTTAAAATGCAACAAATTATGGCGTCTCTTAATGCTGGCGCGCATTTTCTCATTAAACGCGCTTCTTTTTGTTCTTCTTTGCCCTTGCTTTTTACCGTTACTGAACTAGTTCGCAAAGTTCAGTTCAGGGTTGCGTGTACTTAAACATAATTATTAATAGGCTAAATATTAATAAGCAAAAATGTAAAAATTTGCATATATCTATATGTAAACATATAGGCATAGGCATTGTCACAAATCTGAAAATTATTTTGTCCTACTACTCTTTTATTTAAATATATTTTCATAATGTTATTTGTCAATTTTCTGTATAAGGTTGGCATCACTGCTAGATCTTGCAGTACGTTAACAGCGCTCTGTAAACGAGCAGCAGATTTTAGTCCGCATTAGATTAAAATCATTTATAAACTAATATGTATAATTTGTGGTCGAATACAAACGGATTTTAATTGTAATTTTTGAGAGTAAGAGAATTCTAAAAAAAACTTATTAGTTAAAATCTTGCGATTGAAGGCTATAGTCAGTCAGATTTTAAATTTTGGATGCCAAAGTATGCCTAAAAAATAAATTAATTGAATTGAATTGAATTGAACAAGGCTTTAACACAGGCATTAGCCTTAAACAACTTTTGTACTATTCCCCTATTTTTTCTATAAAATATTTTCATTCTGTTTCCCTAATTATTATTTGTCTTAATTTTTTGGAAAAAGTTGGCATCACTACTGAAACTTACAGAACCTTAACACTTCTGTAAACTCGTAACATAATCGGGTTTCTACTGATTTCTCCATTCGTGTGTCACATTGAAATTGAAAATTAAACATTAAGTGCGTTAAATTTTCAAATAGTTTATCAGTTCGTTTAAAGAGCAATGCATCAAAATTGCATTGTTTGCCTAAATGGCTTGCGCATGGCGAGCGCAATCCAAAAATAAAAGGAAATTCGAAATATTCCGATATTTAGGCACAACGACAGCATTCAGCGGAGAACCAAAGCAATGTACAGCAGGAAGATATGCGATATGCGATATGGGGTATGCGATATGTGGATATGGGATATGGTTTGGCACGCATTTGGTCATTTTTGACGCTGTGTGTGTGTGTGTGTTTAGCGTGTTTATGGCTAGAAAGAGAATATCTCCATAGAACAGTGAGTATGTGCGGCAATTAGTTCGAAAAACGGCCCAAACTTAAAAGCGTACTCATAAATGGCCAAAAATATGGCACATTGCACTCACATTCATAATGCCATGAATGATGTCTTTTTTTTTTTTTTTTTGCAGGGAGAACGCAACGGAAGTGCCTAACGAGCGGCGCACTCGAGGCCATCCGACCAGTTCTTGGTGCTGCCCCATCACCAGCTTCGATACGCGTACAGTTCATTTGCGCAGTGCCACAGAGTGCAGTTGCCTGGTGTCAGTGTCGCTGGCTCTCTCTCTCTCTCCCTCTCAGTGTCTCTCGTTCTCTCTCACTCTCTGCTCGACAAAGTGCAGTGATAAATCAAATTGTCACTTTTGTATATTTTACGCCAGCTGACGACAACTTTTGCCCAGTAACAGGCAGCAGCAGCAGCAGCAACATCTATAGCTATAGCTATAGCTATAGCTATATAGCCTGCGGTATGGGGCAGACTTTTAATGCAATATTTTTGACATGCGGCTCTTTGGTAACGTTGCAATCTGTATGCTTGCGGTGCATGACGAACCCAATGATGTATAATTACAATTATTTTGCTTATTGCAGGTGAAAGATGGCATTATTAACAAACATTAACGAAACCAACCGAAAAATTCTCAATGGTGATCTTAGGGCAAGCGGACATAAACTTGACCAGAAAATAAAACAATGTCAACACTGATCACAGCACCCTACACGCATCATACACTGTAAAAAAGTTGTAAATATATTATATATTTAAAAATACAATTTTTTGAAATGATAGTTGCTATATAATAGATTTAAAAATGTACTATATTTCAAGTACCATAATATAGTTTATACTATCGATCGTCTAAAAAGAGAGATGCAATAATTTAGATTTATATATATAATATATTTTAATTGCTATATAATATATATTTACAATCATTTTAAAATAGATCTGCTATACTTGATTTATAGATCTAATGATTTAAACATAAACCGTGTATTATCTAAAAAACGTTTCCAACGTTTCTACATGTTACATGCATGTATTATATGTAGAGGGTCTTGATAATTGCATTCACAATTGGCCTGTTTGCATTAACTAGAGGTAATGTAATTGCAGGCACGCTAACTAACCTTTGATTAGTTAATTACTCGCATTACACGGTACGCTAATTAACACATATGCATTAAGTGGAAGGCATTAGGGATCTATTTTAATAATATACCATTTCATTTCTATGTAATGGTTATCGTTAGTATTACAGTGTTTAATCGAATAATGGAAACGTCATCACTATTTTAGAACACGAAATCGTCTTGATTTATTATAATGTAATATTACACTTGAATGAATGTAATTCTAAGATCGAAAAAATGGAATTGCCAGCAGTTCAAAAACTTATAAAATATCCAAGTGATAATTTGTTTATAAATAAGTTATTTAAAATATAGATAACTCTGTTTCGCTGTCGCCAATTGGTCTCCTCGTCTTCTACCCCTGTGTGCTTTGTTCCGATTGTACCTCCCGATGACCTAAGATAGCAATCCGGGAACCATACACTGAGGGGCATATGGTCTTGTCGGATTCAGTGTACCAGTTGCCATTTTTAAGACGCTGCATAGACTCTTCGTGCAGATCTGAAGAATATTTCTCAAATACTATATAATGCGGATCCCTGATGGGTGGTGAATCGAACAGGTGATGAAATATCCACTTGTTAGTGGATATGATACGAGTTAGATATGCCCCCCTATTGTTGGATAGTAACTGCATAGCCTCCGTATTATTAAAGCGAAAGCTTGATGATGAGGCTCTACCAATACACATACTACCCTCGGGATCAGCAAATATAAGTTGTATGTATTTGAGTATATGCCAGATATGATGTTCGTCCTTCCAGACACCGTCCTCGAAAAGTGGTGTTAGATCAAGGCAATTCGAGAATGGACAAATGTGTGGATGAAAGGCATTCCGTTGGAATACGACCGTCGGCAGATTGCCATTATTTGGAAAATTTTCGGGCAAAATGATAGAAAACCGAAAGATGCTTTCCGCGTATAAACCGCTGTGTATGAAGATCACACCGAACCAAAGCAAGGCGCTGGAATAGCTCGGCAACGCATAGATACCTCTCAATTCCTTTTGCTTGATGAGCTGGTACTCGGCCAGCACCCTGTACCCCTGATTGATCAGCATCAACAACTTGTTATTGGTCGGTGTGTTCTGCAGACACATGGTTATACCGTCAGCTGTACATCTATAAAGGAACATTGTAGTAATTGTAATTGTAAATTTAGTTATACAAAATAACTTACCGATTTGGAGAAATTTACACAAAATTTTGGTGTAATGTGTGCTGTGTGTGTGTGTGTTGTGTTGTGCCGTTTGAATAAAATGAATCTCCGGTGCTATTAACATGTATTGACAGTCAATGCAAATAAGACTTTGTTTCAAATAAAGTGTATATAATATACATGTTTTAAATACAAATTCCAATTAGTTTTAAATTGTTTCAAATCGATATTGCAATTGGTTTTATGTTCACGTTAGGCAAACTGCGAAAACTGTAATCGATAAGTCGAACTATCGATTTACTGATCTCTGTTAAGTTGGCTTCTGTTAACAGTTGTTTCTCTTTGTTTCTATTTCTTCTCATTCGGTATGCCGATCTCTGTTATTTGGCTGTTAAGTTGAGTGTTAAGTTGGCTGCTGGGTTCTGCTGCACGCTAAAAAGTTGTTTTTCGGTTTCTTTTCATTCGTTTAATGAAATTATAAAATGAACATTTGTCAAAGCGCATATGCTTGTTAATAAGAATTGTGCGCAGTGTAGTTGTACTATGCTTAGTGCTACATTGCAGCAGCTTACATTTATGCGGCATGTCAACTTATAACATACAAGCAGCGAAACGGGAATTGCCCACTGGGATATCAAACAAGAACAACAGCCAGCGATCAAACTATGCGGAACAGGAGAGACGGATACACGAAGAGAGAGAGAGGGAGAGAGAGAGAGAGAGAGAGAGAGAGAGAGAGAAAGAGTGAGAGAGAGTGAGAGAGAGAGAGAGAGAGAGTGAAAGAGAGAGCGAGAGTGTAAGAGAACGAGCAGAGGGAAGTGCAGACACTTGGAGTGCAATGGAGTGGACATTGGGTCCCAGCACCGGTCGCATCTCGCGACTGGTACCTCTTGTATCAAATCATATCATATACATATACATATTTATATATGGCATATGTGTATAAACAGTGTTTGTATAGCTGTCTATGCATGTGTGTCTGTGTGTGTGTGTGTGTGTGTGCATACACAGCGGTATATTCAATCATGTCAAGTGTAATAATTTTACGAATACTTGCAGCAGATACAAACAAGCTCTACACACGCTGCCACAACAGCAACAGCAGCAGCAGCAACAACAGCAACAGCAGCAGCAACAACAGCGGCAGCAGCAACAACAGCAACAGCAACAACAGCAACAACAGCAGCAACAGCAACAACAGCAACAACAGCAGCAGCACATAGACAACGTCGCATGTGTTTGTGGATTTTTGATTTATGATTGCAATGTTCTGATGTACGGTTCTTTCACGCACTTGCAACATAATGTGGCATTATAATGTCGCATGTCGCGTACACATATTGACATAGTAGTACATACCATACATATGTATATACTCCACATATATACATATATGAATGTACGACCTCAGTTTGCTTCACTACTCATTGTCTAGGTGAGAAAAAAAAAAAAAAAAATGCATGAGGAATGTTCATGCAGTGCAGATTAAGAAATTTTCATCAATAATCCTGGAAATAGATAAAATTTTTTACAAATATCAGTTTATACTTTAGATTATTTATATTGTTAATCTCGAGTTGGATTTGAGTTGTTATTCAAGAACTAAATCTAAATTAATGTTGAATGTCTGAAAGACAGATTTTATAGTACAACACATTATTTATATGTATATATAGATTATAATATATCAAATATAATAATAATATGTTAATGTATCATATATAAAGCTTAACATATCCCATTGATTCGATGTTTCTTAATGGATTCCACTGTTTGTGATAAAAGAAATGCCATCAATAATCTCGTCGTCTGGCTGATTTCTGTCAAATTGCCAAAATTTAGTTAATATCAAAATGTACTTTAAATCGCTTTATCAATATTTGTGCTGCGCTTGATTAAATGACCAGGGCTGCGCCTTCACTGGAGGCAATTGAACTTTGGTAAATATTTGCATAGTGGCAGCTGCTAATTGGTTGCTGGCAAAGAGTGTTGCTGCTGCTGCTGCCGGCATTTCATATCTTTCTTTCTTTTTTTTTTTGGCACTTTTAATATTATTTTAGTTTTATTTATTTTCTTTCAATTTCGGTTGAGGTAAACATATCATAAACGCTCTGACAGACAGTGACGCTTCTTTGATAAGTTTGACTGCACAAAAAGTAAGAAATAAAATATCAAAAAAGAAAAAGGAAAGAAAACAAAAAGAAAGAAAAAATTGGCAACGGCAACGGAAATACAATTTTGTGCTGGTTGCACGTTGCACGCTGCTGAAAATGCAACTCATTAAAATTTATACTCAAATGATATGATATGATACGTTATGATTTGTGACTCTACGGGGCCCACTTTCTTTCTTTCATACTCTGTCCGAGAGCGGGGGGCTGGGCTTGGTTAACGCCAGTTGTCAGTGCATTGACATGGGTGCAACACCCAGGCAGGCGCAGAAAGGGTCAGCATATGGCATTGCATGCGAAATCTACAGAGTTTTTTTGGGAGTTGGAGAATTGTTTCCCCTTATGTGGCCTACCCACAGCCAACCCGAAACCAAACTAACCCATGTCAAAATGTTTGCCTTGTTTTATAGCGCTAAGGGCAATTGCTAATGTGTACGTTGTGGTTCTTCCTACCATACACACCGTTAACTGGGCCTGTTGCACCTGTGGGGAATTGCTTGTCACCTGGTCCACTCCACGCCAAACCAATCGCAACATTCAATTTCTGTTTTATTTTATTATTATACCTCGACGCGTTCTTCTTTCTGTTCCTCGTTTCCATCTCTGCTTTTTATGCGGGCAGCAATTTTTCGTGTCTGTCTTCCTTACTGAATTGGCTTTCTGTGTATGTGAATATATATATATATATATCTATATATATATGTTTGTGTTACTTTTTCTTATCAGCTTTCTTCATTTCTGCTACGTTGCACTTTGGGCAGCACATTCTACGTTCTTCTCTCGCTCTCATTTTCTCATTCTCATTCTGTTCACCTCTCTACTGCTTCATTCCATTCTTTTTTGTTTTTTTTTTGGTGAAATGAGTTGAGTTCAGTTGGGTTCAGTTGTAATACGGTGGCATATAACACTTAAGTGCTTGCTGTTGTTTTATAAGATAAACCATGGGTGGATGACTGGATGGAGCACCTCAAGCTGGCAGAAATACATAATAATGGAACGGAAAGCATAATAACCTGATGCCAATTTCATTTACTGACACTTTCATTAAAAGAATATGAGATGGCTGTGGCAGAGGTAACCATGATAGCAGAGACATGTGACATAAGATATATATATGTAACGTATATATTCTTAATCTAATAAATTTAAAATATTTAATTGAATTAATAATATTTAACCAAGGCTAGATAAAGGCTTTCTATTCTATATTATTACACAATCTTTAGCTTCTATTTTAAAAATTTATTTTAATTTTTTTTTTAATTGCAGGGTGTCTGGCCAGTTTATCATTACCATAGTTAATAATATTGCATAAGAGTTTCTGGGATATAATTAAAATTGTGCAAAAATTGTATTACTGTTTGTTTAATCTCTTCGTGTCAGCTTGGCATTTTTCTCTGTAGACCACAACAAATACTGAGTGAGTGGTATTCGTATTCGTATTCGCATTCGTATTCGTATTCGTTTTCGTATATAATATATGTTCCCTGACACCGTATAGTCCTATAAGTCACTCATTATGTCCGCTTACGGTCTCGGTTTATCATGTTTCGTGTGGTTGACATTCGCGCGGACACAAATGAAGCAATTTTCTTGACATGCAAAACGTGCAACAGTTGCAACTTGCAACTTGCAACTTGCAATGTTCAACGAATTGTTGCAAGCACAGCAATAGCAGCAGCAACAGCAACTGTTGCATTTAATTTTTTTCGAATATATTTAATTCAATTTAAATTATTGCAAAGCCCAAAACAAAAACAAGGTCTAAAAAAAACCAAACCTATGGCCGCGCTTTGATCTGCATTTAAAGCTTAAACTTAAGTTAAAGCTAAAGGTAAAAAAGAGTGAGAATAAGAGAGATATATATAGAGAGGGAGATAGATGGATATATATATATATATATATATATAGAGAGAGAGAGATAGGTAGCTGGGTCGCTGCATTTGCAAGGCAAATCAAAAGCCTTAATGAATTCATTTCAATTAAATACGAACCAACAACAGTCATGATAGACGAATGCCAGTAAACCCGCCAGCAACATCCACAACAACAGCAACATCACTAACAACAACAGCAAAAAACTACGAAAACAACAACAGTCAGCCCAGCCAGTTAGCATTAATAAATAGTTAACTGCAATTTAGATTAGCTTAGAGCTCACTCGCTGGGGGAGCTTGTGATTCGACCAAGTATAGTCGAAGACGCGACGCGACTTGGCATTTGAATTGAAGAAATAAACCACAAAGACACAGTCGTAGTCGGAAAAAAAAATCGAAAAAAAAAACCTCAGCTAATTGATAGTGATCTGCGGCAGATACAGCCAAACAGTTCGACAATTGAGAACAGAATACAGCATAGAGAATTCAGAATAGAAACTCTTGACATGCAATACCAATAGAATTTGCGAGTCAGTTTGTCAGCAAAAGTTCAAAGAAGCAAACTACAAACAAAAAAAAAAAAATAAGAAAATACAGCTTAGTTCCTGCTCTAGACAATCATCTAGATAAAAGCAAAAAAAAGAAATGCATAGTTTTTTGTTGTTACGAAATTCTTGGGCTAAAACTTGTTTAAACATTTTGTTTTCTATACTAAAATAATGCATTTGAGAGGCTTTTCCAATAAGAGGTGTTATTTTAAAAAGCATGTTATTTCGGTAGATGGAATTTTATTGAAAAGGATATGATTCTATATGTATTCTTTTGGTAGCCATTTAGCTAATTTTGATTTCCATTCTTCTTTTTAAAATAAAACAAACAAATTATTATGTATGTTGTAAAATGCAATTTTTCTTTGATTATAAAAATAACACCTCTTATTGGAAACCCTTCTTTTAAATTAACACCTCTTAGTGGAAAGGTCGGTATACATGTACATAAAACCTAAATTCTTTTTAATTAAATCTAGTTTTTCATTAATTTACATTGCTTGGAATTATATGCATTATTATATGTATATATTGAACTGCAGGCAAATCCTTTTGATCTACTTAATCTGGAATAAGGTCAATCACCCAGGTCTTATCTTTGCATATATATATATGTAGAGTTTCCCTTGTTTTCTGTATTTTTTTTTAAATTTAATACGCCAAGCATACATCCGCATAAGCGATAAGCCTTAAGCTGCTTAATCGATGAGCAGAGAGTTGTCAAAAAATAATTCACAGGCCGATGCAAAAGGTAAATACGACGACAGCTTGGCGTATACGTAATGTTATCAGCTGTTCAAATCTACCCTGTTGCGATTGCTTCAGTTGTTGCTGTTGTTGATGTTGCTGTTGTTGTTGTTGATGTTGTTGTTGTTGCTGCTGTTGCTGCTGTTGCTGTTGTTGTTGTTGTTGCTGCTGTTGCATGCAACGGAACCTGCATTGTGGCCCTTTCTTACATGAGAAATATTTTAGCGTACCAATGCAAAAATGGTAGCAACTCTGCAGCGTAGCGCTTATCAGAGGCTGTCCGAAAAAAAGCAAAAAAGAGCAAAGCCAAAAAACGAGCTGAAAAAAGAGCTAAGGTAAAGATAATGCCACAATGAAGACAGCAGTACGCGCCGCTCTTGAAAAATCGCAGCAGCCGCAGACAAGGGGCAACGCATCAAGATAAATGAACGTGCGCCCTGCTTTTGTTCTTCTTCTTCTTCTTCTTCTTCTGTTGTAGATGTTGCTGTTGTACTTGTATATGTAGTTGTTGTAGCTGCATTCGTTGTTGCTGTTGTTGTTGTTGTACATTTTATTGACTGACTTGACTTGCTGCTGTTGCGAACGCATCGAAAATCAAAGTTTATAATAATGCATAAGTAATTTGCAGCAGCGGCAATCGAACAAAGCCATCAGCAACAACAGCAACAGCAACAGCAACAGCTACAACAGCAACAGCAACAGCTACAACAGCAACATCAACTACAAACTCGTGCCACAGGCTGCGCTTAGCTCTTGACAACAGTTAATCAAAGCCATACCGATTGCCGTTGCAAGTTAAACTCAAAAAAAAATTAAAAAAAAAAACAACTTTAAACCATTTCATTGCCCCATTCGCAGTTTCCCATCAGCAACAGCATCAACATGAACATAACCCAGCATCATTTCATCGCATTTCATCGCATTTCATTGCATTTCAACGACTTTGCATTGCTCAAGCTGGCCATGAAGCTATCGCCTCTTAAGGCAGTTATTTATTAACTGAAAATCATATTATCGGCATATCGCTTACGGCTTTAGCTTGCTCCTCAACTTCATACTCTTTTTTGTTTTTTAACTCAACTAAAAAAGTCTGTGCAGTAGCCAGTTGAGCACCCTCTACAGATTTGATGCCCTACAGTAGACTGTGTAGGAATCTTTGGCATTATTATAAAATATTTATACGCATGAAAATGTTGCAAAAGTTGCTTATATTATTGCCATTATGTCATATGCTATGGTGGAGAAGGCATTGAGAGTTGAGCACTCTAATGACAAAGATGCCCTACAGTTGTTTGAGTAAGGCTTTTTGGCTGTTGCGGAAATTGGAATAAATTAAAAATTGTATAAAGTTACTTAAGTAATTGTAATTCTGTCATATGCTATGGCGGAGTAAGGTTTAAGAGTTCTTTAAGTCGAGGCATCAAGCTTATTGACAGACACTGTTTCTTCTGGAGTTTATATTGTATTCGATCTTTAATTTCTTTCTATATAAAGAGCGTATATAGTTGCGTCATATGCCACGCAGGAGTAAGCTTTAAGAGATGATCTTTACAAAAGATATGTCGTACAGTTCACACTATTTAAATTTATTTACACATTTTAAATTGTAAAGTCATATCCTATGGTGGAGTATGATTTAAGAGGCACCTTACTGAACTTGAATATTTTGAATTTGAAATATTATATCCCTTTATATGCAGTTCATAAAGCTGCCATATACTACCCGAAAACTAGCCAAGATCTAGCATATATTTTGGAAACTCTACATCTTATACTTTCTGTGCAGAGCATTAAATGAACTCCAGAGCCTGCAGCTTTATCTGTTTTTTATTTTTGCTGGCCTTTTAAGTTCAAGAAGCGGCAGGAGCACAATAGCCCAAGATGTCCAAGACCCCAACCTTACATATATAGTATAGGGCCCATCGCTTAACAATACCGCGCCATGTAAAAACAATGCAACCTCCCCTACCAAACCTTCCAAAGCAGTGGATGCTGGACAGAGCATTGTGAACTAGATATTGGGAGGCAAGTAAAAAGAGTGAAATAAAAACTATATATATGTAGAAAAATCAGGAATCAGGAAGTGTATTATATAATTTTATAGATACTAAACTCAACTTTGACACAAAAGCGAGCTCGGTGCGGTCTGTTAACATGACATTTGCTGTACCACAAGAGTCAACTGTTCCAGGAGCAGCAGCAGCAGTAAAGTAAACGAATACAAATACTTGTATGAGTATGAGTGTGAGTACCACTACGAGTACCCGTATCTTGGCTGAGAGACAGTTGAAGCAGCAGCAAACAGCAAGCAGCAACAGCAACGGCAGCAACATCTTTAGAGGCTCTGGTGATGCTTATCGTAAAACGTTCAATTATTTTATTTGGTGCAGATGTGGCCAGCGATAAAAGTGCCTGATAGCAAACTGTGGCAGAGCATCTCTGGCAGGCACTGCAACAGCAAGAGCAGCAACAGCAGCAGCAAACAGCAGCAACAACAACAATGCAACTTAGCCAAGTTAATGCTGCTGCTGCTGCTGCTGCTTGGGAGCACAATGCAACTCTTCGAACAGAGTTCGAGCTGATGTTGCCCTACTCGCTACCGCAGCTTCTTCTACTTTGTATATGAGATTCAATTAAAATCAGCAACAACAATAACAGCAAAAGGAAGCAACAACAGCAACAGCAACAACAGCAACAGTAACAACAACAACAACAACAAAAGAACACAAATAATTGACACAAGAAAGCAAAGCCGCAAATTTGCTGGCCAATAGCAGCAACAGCAACAACAACGCAAAAAAAAGTGGCTAAAAAAATATCGACAAAAAAAATTGCAAATAATGTCATGCTATAAATGTTCATGCTGATGGTCGGAGCTCATAAAGTACCCGTAACAAATTTTCACAGTGTATATTAACCGTTATGAACAAGTACTTTATTTTGTGCACTATTTTGGTGGTCCCAGCATGAAAATTCATGCGGAAATTCATGTGAAAACTTAATGATAGCATAATAAGCGCAAATATTGGTTTTCACTGTACTTAAAAGTTGTGCAAAATAGTTAGTTAATATGTATTAAAATAATATTATTGTTATTTTATTACATTATTATGCATATATATGTTAAATAATATGTAGTTTATATACTATATTTAATATTTATATTATATTAGCATTAAAATGTTACAAATATGTGGTATATATTTTAGAGTCTATATATATCTATACTAAATTTATGTCGAAATGTTAAAATCATATATTTGTATATTATATGCAGATATATAAATTTTATATAGAATATTATGGACAGTTATATGAATATATATATAAATGAATATTAATATTATATTATATTAATATTATATGTATACTATATTAAATTGACATCGAAAAGGTGTTAAAATGTGGTTATATTTTTATATACTACGAAATTGTAAAGAGGCTTTGTTTGACTATAAGTTTGTATCTGAAAGCCCCACAACTATGATTCGATAGGCATTTTAAATAGGGAACTTTTATTTAATATATTTAACAGGAAAATTAGATTTAACTAGTTTAAATTGATCAATTTAGTACTTTTTCTCTTCTAAGTAAAAAAGTTATATTAGCAAACGAATAAAAATTGTTATTATTTAAATTAAAAAAATTTTTGTATAACTTTTATACCTTCTAGGGGGTCCCATGAAAAAAATATAAGGTCTGTAACTATTTTCCCATATTATATAACAAACTGGTATATATATTGATATACGCGTACTAAATATAAGTTACCATAGCAATTATATGCATATCATATGCCCACTAAAACTGATTAGTAAATGTGCAAATGCAGCCACACACTGAGGTTAGGGCAACAGTTGCTACGCAGCGCTACAGTGGGCCGCAAAAGTTCCTGCATAGTTGCAATTAAAACTATACGATGAACAAATTCCCAAAAATCCTGCAACTAGCGGAAATTGTGGGATAACTAACTGCAAATGCGGCTGTTGCATTGCCACTAACTGTCTATCACTCTCTCTCTCTCTCTCTCTCTCCCTGACTAATTCTCTCTTTCTCTGTGCTTTCTCTCTCGCAATTTTGCGTTCTATTGTTTGCTGTTATTGTAATTGAAATTATTTTATTTTAAGTGGTAAATGTGTATATACCTATATATATATATATTAGAATTTGGTCTATTGATCGAGTGGCCAGGCCAGCACACAGAAAGTTGGCAGCGCCATTTGGTAGTGGCGAGCGGAAACGGAAAGTGTGCCATTATGTGAGTGTAGAGTGTATGTGTAGCGGATGTGGAGTCAATGCAGCTGCAACAGCAGCTTGATTTAGTTTAGCTGCCACTACATTACTTTGCAGCACCCCCCTCTCTCCCTCTATCTCTCTCTCTCTCTCTCTCTCTCTCTCTCTCTCTCTCTCTGCCAATCTCTCTCTCCCTATGCACCCTCTCTTTCACTAACTGTTGCCACCGCATTTTGCGGCCAAAACTTTTTGAAGAGTTCGTGTTCGTCTAGCTGCAAGTTGTAGTCTTTGTGCCACAGAAAGTTACCAGTTGCATGGGTTTTCCCCCGAAAAATTTCCATTAAAATTTTTTTTTTTAACGTTTTGTTTCCTTTCTTCTATTTGTTGGTCTCTGCTCACTTTTTGTTTGCATGCGTAGGGTTCAGTTCCTTTAACGCGTTTTCGCAAATCAAATCAAAATCGCAATCAAATGCAAATTGGTATTAGATTAGTTTGTTTGCGGACGCTGCAGGTGCTTCCCCCCCGCTCTCTGTCTCTCT
Source organism: Sphaerogastrella javana (assembly GCA_037040025.1). NCBI lineage: Eukaryota > Metazoa > Arthropoda > Insecta > Diptera > Drosophilidae > Sphaerogastrella > Sphaerogastrella javana. The sequence continues at coordinate 18,266 of JBANCZ010000354.1, forward strand.
CTCTCTCTGACAGGTGGCATCAACTTCAAATTAGACAGACAAAGAGACACAGAGTGAAAAAGAGAGAGAATGAGAGAGAGAGAGAGAGAGAGAATGGAAAGCAGACAGCACGGACAGACTTCATTTGCCTGCAGGCCACGCAACTGTTGAGCAAGCAGTGACAGATTTTTTTCCCCTAACTGAAACTGAATTATATTTACGCTGAAAGTAATAAAAATATCAAAATAATATAATATGATGTGCGTGTAAATACCCATTAAAGAATCTATTTATACATTAAATAAATTAGTTGTGTGTATAGCATAGACTTCAGTAGATAATGATGATGATGACGATGAATATTTTCTTTATCGTATAGTTTAAGTTGTGGTTCATAATACCCTTTATCAAAATCGTATCGAAGGGTATGTGCAGTTAATAACAAAGTGACGGAATATGCGACAGCAGCTGTCGCGTTTTCAAACAGCTTTCAAATGCCAAAAGGTACGAAATACCCACAAGCCATGTCACTCCAGCACTGCCACAGACTCCTTGCCCCAGCCTTCGACTCCGCCTCCGCTTCTGCCACAGACTGTGGCAAGTCAGTCACATTCGCATACAGTCCACCGTGTCACCAGCTGCAGCATCAACACCCAGCATCCAGAGAGACTGAGACCAGTCACCCGGTAGTCACCAGACAATCAGACAGTTTGTTTGCCGGAGTGAACGACACTATACACTATACACTATACACTATACACTCTGCTCTGGCACACATAAATTGAGTTTGATAAAATTAGTTTCTGTGCACCGGAGCGTTGAGCTCTGAGTGATGTTTTATGTTGTCTTAAATTGTTTAGCGAATGTGTGGAGGTGTAGGTGCTGCTATTTACTCAACCCAGATTGTGATTTCCTGTTCGAGTATTTCAATTATTTATTATTTTGTAATATAACTTTAGTTCTACTAAAGAAAATAGCATTTTTGCCTTTGTAATTTCATATTTTAAATTAGGCGCGCCTTAGCGTGCATTTTCAGTTGTAAGAGCACTCTATTTTACTCTTGCTCTCTTACTCTCTAAATGAATAGGCCTCTATTTGAAAATTTAAATTGCGCGCGCAAAAGCGCAATTATGCGTCTCGATCGTAACGCAATTATGAGCAGACAGAGAGTGCCCGCTCTCGCTCTTACTCTCTTGCTCTTTACTGCTCACGGAGTTAGTTCAATGAAATGGAACTTGTTCGAAGTGCAGTCGTTCATTTTAGTGAATAAGTTCGTGAACTGTCGTTCAATTTCTCAGTTGATGAGCGAGCGGAGGTTAGAAATGCAACGACAAAAGAAACGGTAAGCGCTTAGTTGAAAAGGGAATGTGAAAGAGCGACAAAATGAAACGGCAAAAGAAGAGTGCACGAAAACGATGAGAAAAACATAAAAACAAATCAGTGTATGAATGGAATTGCGATAAGCCTAACGCATCAATGATGTGCTGCATAAACATCACAGCAATATAAAGTATAAAGTAAAAGTGAATAATAGTTTATAGAAAATATTACAAAACACTGTAAATCCGGTTTACTGCAATTTAACTAAATCTTCTAAATATTCTGCTGTAGTGTAAAATATATTTAGCCATGCCTTTGTGGCCACAAAGTGTTAACTCTTCTTTATAAGGAAGAACACACATACACAAAAAGGAAACGAAACGAAACGAAACTCTGCTCTATTGTTTAGGGTTGCTGTTGTTGTTGCTGTTAGTTTACAGAGCTGCCAGTAACCAGCTAGCAGTTAGCAGTTAACAGAGTTGGCAATTGCTCTATTTGCCTGTATGTGTTGAGCTTTACTTTTGCTTGGATGCACAAGAAAAGGCCATGCCGGGTATGCTGCTGTCATTGACAAAATCAAAACAATAAGTTTGTGTATTTTTGAGCAGAGCCAACGAACCGTATGCAGATTTGTCCAACCAGACCCAAACCCCAACATATATGCCCTATGCTATGTTAAACAAAATATCACGTAGATTTATACAGCAAACTCTGTGCTCCACTTTGTCTGACACAAATAACAACAAAAAAATACAAACTTTTATTGGCTTGACAGTTTTCTGAAAGTAAATTGATTTTAAGAGTTTAAGCCCCCTGCTCCTTCACCATGGTTGACATTATTTAACTAATATTCTTTTATATTACATATATATGCCATATTTTAGTTTTTGTGCCTAACATTCACTAATTGTTTGCACTTTCAAAGCGGCATATCACTGTCACAAAAATGCAAACATTTCAACAATTGGCCAAAACAATGCTGCATTTTGGCTTGAACCTTGAATACTACGTAAATTTGCATATTTGACAGGCCCACATCAGACGATGAAAAAAAAGAGACTAAATATATGTATATATATTTTTGCATAGTTTCTTATTGCTTTTAGCTTTTTGACTTGTATTTTTTGTTGCTTTTTATCTTTGTTTATTGTGACATTTAACCTACATGCTTTGCGTTTAACATTTTGACATTATGCCACAGCCAATAACAATACAACAATTCAAAAAAAAAAAAAAAAAAGTAAAAGTATAACTTGAATAATTGTTTAACAGCTACGAAAAATATTTATATTTTTGAGTCTATCAGATTTTTTTTTAAGCAGAGATTTATTGGCTTACAAAAGGCAAAAGTGTTGCATATTATTAAGCCATCTCAAGCTAAAAACGTAAATATAATATAAATTCTTAGATTTATATTAAATTCTATCAATGTTCTTTAAGAGGAAGCAAAAGCTGTAACTACAGAGAGAAAGAGAGAGAGAGAGAGAGAGATAGAGAGAGAGAGAGAGAGAGAGAGATTGAAAGAGAGATTGGGAAAGAATGAAGAAGAAAGTAATAGAGAAAGAAAGAGAGAGATTGAGAATAAAGTCTATTAGAGAAATCGATGTACATTTTCGATAGCTTATAAAGGGTCATCCAACAAGAACGGATAGATGTTAAAATTGACACAACATTTACAGTGCTTTGTCAGCATAGAAAGGGTGGGTGCAGCGTACAGGGAGTAGGGTTTAGGGTGTAGGTGGTTGTGAGGCACCGTGCCAAATATTTTGTTGGCCGCATTGCATGTTGGCTATCGACCCGCTCTATTTGAAAGACCCTATATACAGCCAGCTTATTTATGTTGAGCTATTGAACTTAGCTTATCGCCAGGTGACCTGTGACCCTTGGCTCTTTAAATAGGGCTCTTTGCTATATTTGCTCAATGTATTTGACAACTACAATGCTTTTATTGGATTCCAGCAGCAGCAGCACACAAAATTTATGCAACTTGATGTGCGATGTGGCAAATTATGTACACTTCATTTCATGTGCGATAGCAGCAAAAAAAAACCACAACAACAATAATAACAACAATGGAAACAACAACAACAATAATAGAAATAATACAACACTAGAACAGGCCATATATTTCGCACCCCATGCTAACAAACATCAGGTACAGAAAAGCTGTTTAATATGAGGAAACGGAGGGGTCAGTTTATTGTTTACCTAAAGCTGTAGACGTGCAAACGACTAGTAGTTTAGGGCAGCTCAGCCATATGTGTGTGTATTGGTATGTGTGTGTGTGTGTGAGTGTGGGTGTACTAGGGGAGGAGTATTTGTGGATCTGGTAAACTCGACAAATTCGACACAAATGCGAAAATGCGACAAGATTTATGCTAAAGTAATAAATATAAATGTGGTTTTGAGTAGAAAATAGAATTATAGCAATACATGTCGAAATACACATACACAACATACTCACACTCACACTCACACTCACACACTCATACAGCCAAAAGGTGCGTAGTGTGTGTGGCCATAGTGTTTCCTGGAGTTGCTGCAGCTTCAGCAGTAAATCATTGTGGTTGCGCCTGGCAATTTATTGTAATGCGCCCCATCGTAGAGCGTTGTAGTAGTAGCAATAGTGCCACGCCCCATGGCTGCCCCCTATATGGTGTACATATATATATACGGCCATATGTTACACAGGAGCGTAAATATTAAAATAACTTAAAGAAGTGGCAAATTCTTTCTTTCTTTAGTTCGTTTTTTTTTTTTCGGCCAGAGACCGGACCCTTGGCGTTGGACATTGAGGCGCCAGCATAAATCACAAACGTGCGCAACAGAGCGTATGTGTAATCTATTTAAAAACGAGAAAAATACACACACAGCAGCACACTTTATACAAATATGTATGGTATATTTGCATAGAATTTTTCATTTCTATTTTTTTTGACAATTTTTGCAATCACTGTGAGCCATAGATAGAGCTAGAGATGCAAAGCAAGAGCTAGAGAGAGGAGCTAGACAGACGGGAAGAGAGAGATGGGGAGAGAGAGCGGAACAGATATAGAGAGAGATAGATAGAGAGAGAGAGAGAGAGAGAAAGTGAGTGAGTGAGTGAGTGAAAGAGAGTGAGTAAAAGGGAGTGAGAGAAAGAGAGAGAGAGGAAGAGAAAGGGGTAAAGAGAAACTGCCACCCTCACTTCATTTCGACGACAGACGTTACGTAGAACGTAGCAAAAATATGCAAAATTTGCAGCTTTTATCGAATTTATGGTTATTTGTGTTGCACTCTTAATGCTATTGAACTTGCACTTAACAAATGGCATGCCAGCCACACCCACCCAATCCAAACCACCGCCCAATGCCCAATGCCCAATGCCACTATAGCAACTCCATTTAGACGATGAAATAAACGTTCGGCATTTTTTTGCCAGCTTTTTTTGCCTTTGCTTCTTCAACTCACTCTTTCTCTCCCTTTCTCTCCCTTCCTCTCTCTTTTTCTATCTTTATCTCCTCTTCATCTCCATCACTCTTTTGCTTTCTACACGCTGTGTATTTGTGCACTTTTGGCTATCTTTCAAAACATTTTTCAGTTACATTTTGTGTATTGCATTTCAATATGCGTTTTTGATGATGATACTGCAAACCGAATCTCTCTGTAAATTGAACTAAATCAACAACAACAACAACAACAAAAACAACAATACGAACAACAACAAGAGCAACAGAAACATGAACTGATTGTTGGAAATGTAAATAATATTTGCCAATAGAATTACAACTGGAATCTTACAAATGCAAGACATTAATACCATAAGTGGATTTTGGTTTACACTCCAACATTTCAGCATAATGAATAAACAAAATGCTAATAAATCATTGAAATGATCTATAAAAGGTATAGTATGTACTTAGCAAATTCTTTCAAAAATTCTCTTTGATTAACTCTACATTGAAGGCAATTTAGTAATAGATTAGCCATTTATACTATTGAGTGGGAAAGAAACTCATGTCGTTTTTTAGTAATCGTTAATAATTTCATCAGTTTGAAACTTAGCAATTATCGATAAAAATTTGGTTATTTTTCGATAACATTTAGAGAAGTTACAGCAAAGGAGATCCAAATGAACATTTTCAGCATATTGCATTGAAATTATCTATAAAAGATATAGTATATACGTACAAAATTCCTTCAAAAATTCTCTTTGATTAACTATACATTGAAGGCAATTTAGTAACAGATTAGCTATTTATACTAAATACCATAAGTAGAACAAGTTGTCCAATTAACAATTCCATTTTGCATGTCTTTTGTCTATCAAATATTCCATTTGCATTTCTTTGTTCTAATTATAAATCCAGGCAATTAATTGTACGAATATTCACTTTACTATAGATTATTATTATCTTTATCGACATATCATTCGATTGGCGAAATTTGCCACTTTATTTGGTCAAAAGTTTCTTGTATTTGCATAGGAATTCAATTAATAATACATCATTACAGTTCAATGCGAAATCATTAAAAATACAAATGTAGCTATTATTTTCAATGCCACAAAATGAGGCACAAACGCAGCAGCATCTACTAACGAATGAGAAAGGGAGAGAGAGAGAGAGAGAGAGAAAGAGAGAGATCACAGAAGAGATGAAGTGAAATGGGGCTAGGGGCTGTCGGGTCGGGTCGGTTCGGGCAGGGTTTGGTGGTTACACTAATTAAAACCCATATGCGCCAACTAACTGACAATAATTAGCACACAAATGCGCGCAAACAAAATAAACATACACACACACACACACTCAAACATACACACACTCAAACACACACACACAAACACAATTAAAACTGCATAAATATGCAAGAATGTGCATGTCAGCCAAAGTTGAGGCAAAGGTCGCACGGAGTACATGTGTATGCATACAAACCTACGCACACACAGACTTACATACATACACACATTCATACATTCATACATTCATACATTCATACATACACCCATGCGTATGTATATACATATGTATGCGTGTATGCATATGCAATATTGCATGCGTTTCTTTTACTGTCCCTCGCTTTCCACTCTTCTCTGATTCTCTTCATCTCTGATTCTCTTCATCTCTGCTTCTCTACTTCCCTGCTTCTCTGCCTCTCTCCATCAGCGCTTTGTGTGCACGTGCTGGCTGTCATTAGTAGAAAACAAATAGAATTATTAGCGACGAGGAGATACCGCGCCAATTGCATGCAAACAAAAACTGAAATATAAATCTATAAAACTCTTTATAAAATTCTATTTATTATTATTATAATATATTGTTATACAGACACATTAATGTTTTATTATTGTAATAAGTAAATAAATAATGATATAAAATTTTATGAAGCTCTATAGGATTATAACTATAATAATATATCTATAGGTAACGGAAATCCTATGCAAATAAATACTGAACTATAAATCTGAAAAAGCTCCTTAAAAATGTATAAAGCTCTATATGAAATTCTATTTATTATAAATATTGTAGCGCATGCAAATAAATACTGTAATAGTGTAATAATTAAATAAATAATAAAATATAATTCTATAAATCTATGAAACTCTTATGATGATATTTCTATGCAAATAAATTCAGAAATATAAATCTTTAAATCTCTTAAATGAAACGTTTTTCATTATAATCATAACAATATCTGTATAGTTCCTTGAAATTCTATGCAAATAAATACAGAAATATAAATCAATCGATAATCGATTGTAATTATAGATATTTATAATTAAAATTGATTAATTTATATTATTATAGTATTTCTTTAGTCCAAAATAAACATTTTAAATCTGATTGCATACATAAAATTTCTGCTAATATCTCTATATAAAATAACGTATAGTGAGCATATCGAAACAGTGTTATCGATATCAACTCATAGCCCTGGCTTTGATAGAGCGACATCATCAACTTATCATTGTATACATGCTTTATAACGTCCCCATGCAACACAATGTTAACTTGAACTAACTGGATTAAATACATCAATTTTGGTAGTTGTTGCCACAGCATGTAGACTATGCACATGGAGCTCACATCTGGCAACGCTTCAAATCTGGCGTAAGCCATTGTGAACTCATTTGTATGCTGTTTGGTGTGGGGTATACCATATAGTGTATGTTAGTACTAAAAACTAAAGGTATTATAATGTCAGCAGGAGACAGGATTTCATCCGACTCCCCAACTCTTTTCACACACAAAAACAAACAGTTAGGCTAAGGCTAAACGTTAGCGCAAATAAACCACACACTCACACACACACTCACACACACACTCACAAACACACTCACACACACAGTAAATAAAGTGAAAACCATAATTGTTGTAGTTGGCAACTCGACTTTACTCATTTTTGTGTTTGAGTTGGGGTCGTTTTGTGTTGCAGTCAGCAGCCGTTAGGGTTATAAAATATGAATAATGTCGAGGCGAGTCGAGTCGACTCGAATGGAGTTGAGGTTACAGATGAGAGAGACGGAGAGAGAGATAGGGAGGAGAGGTTTGTGCTCGTAATTTGATGTGCGTATTTGCTAAACCCGTTTAATGTTACCTAAACTCCACACTCTGTCCTCTTTCCTCTTCTTTTTACCACTTTCTTTCTCTGTGTTGCCACTCGCACTAATTTCGTTTAATTCGCCAGCTGTGGGCGGCAGCTGCGGGTGCTAGCTTTGCCCTCTGGCAGCAGCAGCAGCAGGAGGAGGAGGAGTAGCATTTGCTGTGGTTATAGTACTAGTTGGGTAGTTTGTCTTTTGAGAATGTTGCATATTATTTTTAATGAAATGATGCACGGTCTTGCGTCTAACTGCAAATTGGCCTCAATGCTACAGCTCAAGTGACAAACTCCCTTCCTCTCTTTCTCTATCTCTTCCTCTCTTTCTCTTTCTATCTCTGTCCTATCTCTTCTTCCCTCTCTCTCTCTCCCACTCTCTAATGCTTTCATCCTTTCGCTCTAGCTGTGGTTTTATTTGCATTTTCAGCTGGCTGTGAGGCTCGTTAAATATTTTGTCATGCCACGTGGGTGTAATTAACCACTAAAAGCTGATTTCCAAGCCTTTTTACACGTTGCTTCTGCTTCTTTTGGCCTGTTCACCGTTTGATAAAAAGATTTGCCTCATCAAAATGTGATTGCCGCATTTTTATGGCCAAGTTAGTAAAAGGTGAGGCCTATCAAATGGCAAGTGCTGATCCTCAGTTTGTTTTTTGTGTCGTCTCCAAAATATATACAAAGAAATTACGACTGTACACAATTTAGCAGTTAATTTCATGGAAGTTCTTTCCCATTTTTCATTTGTTTAAAACTCTGTCAGTCGGGCTGACTGTCAGTTCATTTTGCAGTCGCAAGTTAATTTTAATTACATTGCATTTACTTTTTTATTAAGCACATTTTTTGAATAATTTGCTGCAGAATAATTTAAATGCCAAAAAGAAAGCATATTTCCTTAAATGAAAATTTTTGAAGATTTTTCCACTTTCGAGTTAACAAATTGCACTCTCTTAAATATTTGTCATGATTGAGATAACAAAGCTTTAAATTTCAATATTAGTATGTTTTCTTTTATTCTGCAATAAATTGATTAATTACTCAAATACCTTTCGATTTCTTTTTATTGCAAATGCATTAAAAATTTTTTAATTTGAATATTTTATAAAAGGAATTCATATATATATATATTGCCCCCAATGGCCGCTCTCGCTCTGTTCTGTTATAATTATGTTGTACATTGTACTGCAAACTGGGAAATTGTTGAACCTTAATTACTTAATGACTTCAAAATGAGCTTATTGAAGTTTCTGTCAGTTATATTTGACTGGGCTACGCTTCGTTTCAATAACCACTTTCCCACTTTCCACTTACCACTATCCACAATTCACTATTCACTATCCACTTTCCGCATTCCACACTCCATCCTCTTCACAATCCACTTTAGTTCCACTGCGCACTGCTTGCAGCGCTGTTAACGCTCTGTTCACTCGCCCACTGTACGTAATTGTCTCTTGTAAGTAAACGCACAGAACAGCTGCCAAAATGCATGTTGTGAACAGAATTTAATTTTTAATTCACATACACTTCGACCTAAAACAAATTTATCAATATGCGACCAGAAAGTACTACTTAATTTTTAATAGTTTACTTAAATAATCACAACAGAGTCCTAACATTTGATTTATTGTCTGTATTGTCGATAAAATAATTTATAAAAAATTGCATAAATTTTCTATAGAATTCACTGCATATCACTCACATACATACATGCTATTTTACAGGGTATACGGTCAAATATGTGCGATTACAACAAAAGGATTTAAATGTGCTCTTTCCCCATTATAGTTGCATGTTATTTGTGCAAATGTGCATACATACATATAAATATATAGATTTATGGATGCATGTGCATGTGTGTATGTGTGTGTGTGTGTGTATGTGTGTATATTGTAATGAAATCCCTTTAAATGTTTATGAAAAATTCATGGCGCGTGCAAATGGCGCGAAAACAACTTGTCTGCGTAGGTGTATGCCTTGCACATCTCTCCCTCTCTCTCTCTCTCTCTCTCTACTTTCTCTTTCTGTCTCTCTCGACGCATATGTATGTGCTGTGTGGTCGTTGTTCTTATACAACTGGTCACCCAGTTTCCAGTTACCATGCCGTCCATTCCACTGGGGTGAAAATGACGGCGCCAAGCGTTGCCAGACACGCAGCATTGCATGCAAAATATGTTATGAAAAGAATGCAGCCAATGTATGCTATTGTTATTGTTGTAGTTGTTGTTGTTGATGCAGGTTGCACACGTGCAACACTTGCCTCTGTTGAAATGAGCAAGTACATGGGCTTGCCTCGTTTGCGTTGCACGTGATCACAAAAATGAATCCATTTGTTTGTTTGTTAACTCATTTCACTTCAATTATGCAGCAAACAATAAGCATTCAAATGGAAAATAATATATAATAATAAAGCAATGGCCCAACACGGTCACACTCACATTTCTCGAGTCAAAAACGTGTTGCATACTTTGCACATGTGCGCGTTAGAGCGAGCAAGAGCAACAACAGTCGGTGATGCCAGATTGTGTGATTTAGATGAAATTATAAATAAATTGGTTAAGTAAAATAAATTGCTGTATTTCTAATAAATTTATATAAATATTTTAAAGTATTTTAAGTTATGTAAAAAAATATGTATAAAAATATAGCTAAATGTAGTTGTAGCTGATTTAGTTGAAATGATCTTACTAAATTTAATAAGTAAACTAAATGACTAAATTTAAAATAATTAATTTATCAACAAAACACGTTGTCCAACAATAAAACATGTTTTTAAAATATAAAAAATAGCTAAATGTAGCTGTTGCTGATTTGGTCGAGATAATCTTACTGAATTTGAAAATTTGATTAGTAAAATAAATGAAAAAATAATAACAAACTTATATAAATATTAAAAAGTATTAATTCGGTTACAAAATCATGCTAAACACATTGTTAAAAAATAGCTAAATGTAGCTGCAAAACATGCAAAACGCCAACACTGACATTTAATGCATGAGCAGTGGTGAGTTTCGGCGAGCTGCCGTGTGGTGGCCTTGGCGTGTGGTGTGCTGTGGGGAGAAGAGGACGAGCAGCGTCCGTCGACCGTTTCAATACTAATGAGTCTGTCAAGTGTTTTGCATAAAAAGCAGCTGCAAAAAAATAATAAAAAGCCAAAAAAAGGAATGTTGCTAGGAGAGCGCGACTTTATTTTTTATGTTAATGGACAAGGCACACGCACAGCAATAGCTAAAGGAAGAGTAAAGGCAACACACATACACATATGTGTGTGGCACGCACACAATCACACACACTCACTCACACACTTACACACACTCACACACACACTCACTCACACACTTACACTTACACTCACACTCACATACACAGTAAATGAAACTAGGCAGCTTTTGTAGTGCAAGTCAATTTTTCGATAATTTGAAAAGTTTATTTAATACAAAACGTGATTCAATTACAAAACTGACCAAAAAAAAAAAAACAACATTCACACGCACTACGTGGACAACAACGAGAACGGACAACTACAACGGTAGTAAGGTGTAAGGGGTCATTGGTCAGGGGAGAGGGGTGAGGATCGCACACACACTTTTGGCCTGACTCTATAACATAATGACCGTTGTCCTGTACAGAGTGTTGTTGTGCACAAAAACGAGAGAGAAAAAAAATGGCAAACCCAAACTAGTTTATACTTGTAAAGCGCAGCATGTTCGCCATTTTTGTTGCTACACTTTATTATTGTTGTTGCTTTTGTTTGGTTGTTGTTCGTGACGCTCAATGGCGCTTTGTTAATATAACGGAAATGTAACAGCAGTAGCAACGACACTGACCCCCTGACCCCCTCACCGCTCCCACTAAACCAGGACAGCTGAAAAGAGCAGCCATTGGATGTGACACACGTTGTGATTGTGGTCAATCGCCATCATATGTTATATTGAGAGGTGTGCTGATGTTTTTTCCATGTTCCTTTTCTGTAGACTAAGCTCAACAACTGACGCACGACCGATATAAAATCGATAAATTGATGTCTGCTGTAAAAACATATTTTTATTAATTATTTTTGCACATATTGCTTTTATATTTCACCAAAAAATTAAAAAAATTTTTGAATATTTGCAAATGCAACATATTTTGTATAAAATATGAATTCTCATCTATAAAAACTAAGTAAAATTTCAATGAACTGATTCCGCGAGCGTAATAATTTTAACAGCAGCCTTAACAGCTGTTAACTGATGCTGCTTTAACAGCTGTTAACTTGTGCTCCTAATTGCGTTACGATCGAGACATAATTGCGTTATAAGGCGCGCAATTTGAAATTTCAAATGTGGCATTTAAAATGAATTGAATAAACATTCTGTTAATGTTAACTCATTCTCTAAAAGCCGCTTTAAAAGCTGTAAATCCTTTCTAATAATAGCTTTACGATCAATAATTATAATTATGTTATAAAGGGCGCAATTTGAAATTTTAAATGTTGCATTTTATGTTAAATGAATAGCATGAGCATTATTCTAATAACTCTATACAACTTATGTTGAACATATATACGTAAGTTGAAGAAGATATACATAATAAAAACAATATTATTCAAGTTATTCACTTATGGCCGTAGAGCAGCAGGCAACGTGTAAGCTGCTGCTGCTGCGTTTTGTCAACTTTGCCGCATAACCAATGAATTTTTATGCAAATTGCAATCGCCTTGCAGCTGACAACGTGCCACTTTCAACTTTTTTGCGGCATCCAGGAGACACTGGGAGAAAACAGCAGATACCGGGACACCGGGAGACATCGGGAGACACCAGGAGACACCGGGAGACTCCGGGACACATCAGGAGACACCAGGAGACACCGGGAGACAATTGTGCCTCTAGCAGTGGCCATAAATCTTACGGGAAGCATTTGCAGGTTGCCACCATTCGTTTGGAGCGGGGAAGTTCTCTAAAGTTGTTTACCTTGTTAGCGCTTCTTCAATAGGGGGGGCGGAGCGCGTGGGTGTGGGCGTGCCGAAAAATTCTTGGCAATCAGAGATGGCATTTGCATAATTTGACAATTGTTTTCAAATTGCAATAACCATTTTAGCTTAATTGTTTTGCACACGCCAGCAAATATTCGGGCAGTGCTTTAATTTCCACTCGTTTTAAACAGAAAAAGTTGCTCCGCTTGTTTCTGCTTTTGGGGCAACTGCCACACACAGAAACTTTTTCAATTCAATTGTAATATAAATATTTTACAAATAATTGCTGTCATTCGCCCTCCACAACAAACAACAATAACAACAAACAACTACAACAAAACGAGCGAGAAAAAAACGTAAAAAGTTTCTATTTTATGTGGCATTTTTTAATGGTCACAATTTGCTGCACTTAACAGCGGAAAGGGGCAGTAATAGAGTATGGGAGACTAGATGAACCGCAGCTGCTGCTCAATTAAAATGCATGACTATTGTCAAGGCAAATTACTAAGGGTGGTAACTACCCCCCAACCTCCCACCCCCCTTTTAATCTACAGCTTAAAGGGGGAGTTTTTAGCCATAACAATTGAAATTCAGTTGCTGTTGTTGTTGTTGTTTTGGGGGTATGTGTGTGTGTGTGTGTGTTGACTGTGATTGAGATTTTGCTCTATATGCATACAAGTTGATGTAAAAAAAAAAACAACTTTGTGGGGGCTTTAAGTTTATCCAGTGAACACAAGAACTTTGCATAAGCAACAGCTGCGCATCCAAAATTCATAGCTGCCAGATGCAAATGTCCAAAAGTTTTATTTTGGCCCAAGAATTTCTCAGGGGAGGGCGATAAATGTGAGCGCAAGAAACTTAAAAAGAGTTATTTAAAGCAAATTAATAATATAAATGGAATGAACTGGGAGTTACCCCTCAATTAATTGAGCTTGTAATATAAATGTATATAATTTTAGATTTCTTTAAAATTTTATTGCATTTTATGTTCTTTTATGTATATTTATATTTATTATTTAAATTACATTAATTACAAAGAAATTTATTTATTACAGTTGTTATCAAAATAATAGAAGTGCACTTTGAATTGTTTAATAACGCTGAAATTAACTATTTTAGAGATTTTATTTTTGCCAAATTTTTTTTTTAACAAATATATTAATACATAAACAAATTAAAATATAAAGGGCGCAATTTCAAGTTATAAAAATGCTTAAAAAAATTGTTGAGAACAGCTATAGATTTTTACTATAACTTCGGGTATATAATTCTTATTTAATAAAGAAGTGAAATTGAAAACTTCATTAAAATAATAGCAAATGTAAAGAAAGAGAGAGAGGGGAAAAGAAAGCTAGAGAGAGATAGAGAAATAGAGAGTGAACGCCTCAAGTTATGCTACCAAAAAAGCATAATAATAACAAATGCAACAACAACAACAACAACATGAGGAACAACTAACTTGTATGACTTGACTAAAAACAAGAACTAGGAAAATGATTTGCAATTAAAATGTTTAAGGACAGCCAGCAAATGCAGTTTTGCATATGAACGAACGAAAATCAAAGTCATGCAACGTTTGGGCCATTGCCATAAGCTGCCAATTTGCATAACCACATGCTTGAATTAACTAGCCGAGAGGTACAAAAACAGAAACAGAAACAGAAACAGAGACAGACAGAGAGAGAAAGAGAGAGAGAGAGAAAGAAAGGGTGAGTGAGTGTTGTAACAGAGGCGCCTGAGTCAAGTGCAAGTAATTAAAATGCTCCGAAATTATACATTAAATGCCAAAACTTGGCAACATCCGACGGCTAAACAATGGCCCTAAACAGCTGCCAGCGCGATGCACCTGAGCAAGGCCAACTCTAGCAAAAACAACAACAACAACAACAACAACATCAACAACAACAATAATAATAACAACAGCAGCAGCAGCAGAAACATGAGAAGCAATTGGCAGCCAGGAAGACAGCGTAGAGTGCTTGGCCGGGCTTGGCTAACCAAGCCAACGAGCAACTTCCTGTTTTACAATTTTAAGCTGCCGGTAAACATACACACTCATACACACACTCACACTCAAACTCAAACTCACACTCATACACACCCATACACCCACACACTTTTGCACAAAGTTTAAATAATGCTAAACATGCATATGCCTGTCAGAGATGAACTTACTCATGGAAATATCGTTAAAATATATATATTTAAAGAAATATATTCCAAATTTTTAAAATTTATAAAAAATATTTAAAACCAAGATAAAATGTACAAATTGCATACGGTATACTATATATAAATTTTAATATTTATTTAAATATTTATAAAAATATTCTTTTTAATTATATTTCCAGATTTGATTGAATTTCGAAATTGAGAGAGAGATTGAAATTGTGAAATTGGCAATAATAAACAAAATATATGCCCAAAAAAAGGAAATATGGCTTATAGAACCAAAATGCACGCACACATCTCTAATAAATAAGCACACACACGCACACATACACACACACACACACACACGCACACACACACACGTATACATACACGGAATGGAGGGGAATGCATAAATTTGGCGCAATGCGCTTCGTGCTGGCAGGGAAGTCTCTGTGTGCTCTTTGGGTTGGGTGTATTATAGCAGGAGCAGCAGCAGGAACAGCAGCAATAGCAGCAGCAGCAGCAGCAACAGCAGCAGCCGCAGCAGCAACAACCAGCAGCAGCAGGAGCGGCAGCAACATTGGGAAAGCATTTGGTAAACGTTAGGAAATTGTTGGCCAGAAGCAACAAAATGGCAAACGACGATGCGGCCACAAAATAAGGTTTTTGGGTTAAACTGCCAAGTTTTTTGTTGACATTCAAATTTGCATAGTGCAATTTTTGTGCGAGCGAATAACCGTTTGCTGTCATATTTGATGTTCCCAGCCAACTGAAGCGAACGAGGAGCAAACCAAACGTAACGGAAAGCTCTCATTCGCACACTCACACTCACATTCACACTCACACACAGACATATTTAATGCACACATGTGTGTGTATATGTGTTAACTGCTTTTAAATTTGTTTTAATTACAACGGAATTGCACTCGTTGCGCTCAACTTATAAAATATTCAGCGTATTTTTAAGTGCTTGGGCGCAACACAGAAAAAAAGAAGGAGAAAAAATGCGCTGATCCTAAAATGCAACGGAAATTTTCACTCCCATTTAACAGTCAGCTTAATAAGAATAAAGGAAAGAAAAGTCCCAACACAACACAGCGAAAAGCAGCTTTCCTTTCGATTCTAACGAAATTTCTATACGCTTTCACTTCAATGTTCTTCTGAAAACAATAGGAACACTTCCTTCCATAAGGAAAATGGTTGAATTGGTAAGTAGTTTCCATATACAGCGAGATAATTTGTACATCTATTAACATGTTGTATACTCTCTTTCAGGTTCTTCACATGATGCCCCAAGGATTTGGTGCTGCCTTGGGTAAGTGTATTACTTGAAGATTGTAAGCAAAAGAGAAGTCACTTTTGGTCACTTTGCAGCGAAACTTCCGAAGAAAATTGCAAAATACCTTTGCAACATTTTTTCTTATGCCGCATGCCGCACAGTCGGCTCTCCCGTTGCAGCCACTCATCCGCTCATCCAGTTAGTCGCCCACTTGAAACACCTACATAAACAGCTGTTTCCGCTAAGTGTACCTGCCACAACAGCTACTATGCCGGAAATGACAATGGCCTGTGTGTAGTTGCTTCCCTTCTGTGGCTCCTTGATGGCGATGGTGATGGTGATGGTGATGGCATGTAGACAACTGGACAGACGGACAGTGGACACAAGACTACTATAACACCACTAACAATGGAGCATGGAAAATGGCAAATGGCAAATGGACAACTTGAACAGCAGCAGTTGGTGTCAACGTCAAAACAACAACAACAATATCCATGTGAATATGCGGATGCGGATGCGAATGCGAATGCGGCTGTGAATGCGGATGCGAAAAGGAATAGAATTGGGGACATTGACATTATACGCCATGCGAAATATCGAAGGGCTGATCATATTTTAAAGGTACACTTGTTCTCAAAATAATAGAAGTGCACTTCGAATTGTTTAATAACTCTAAAATTAACTATTTTAGAGCTTTTATTTTTGCACAAATTAATTTTTTTTAACAAATATATTAATACATAAACAATTTAAAATCAAAAGGTCACGACTTCAAGTTATAATAATGCTTAAAAAAATAATAATAATGAAATTATAACAAATTTATCATTCTCTAAATAATAGTAGTTATAAAAATGCTTTAAAAAAATATAATAATGAAATTATAACAAATTTATCATTCTCTAAATAATAGTAGTGAAATAAAATCACGAATTCAAAATTTAAGATTAACAAATTTAACAAAGAAAATTTTGTCCATATATTAGTTAAAAGATAAATCATATTTTAAAGGTATGTTCTCGCCTATTGTAGAGATAATTAATTACTTTTAATTTAGTTTGAAATTTAAAAAGAATATTTTTAGTGTTGCTCTACTTTTGCTGTGAGAAATTCGTTGGATAAGAAATCGATATATAAAATGTATTATAATTTACAAATATTTATCGAAAAATTTAACAAAAATATTTAGAAACTATCGATTAAATATTTACATAATTTGAATCATATAACAGTAGTGCAATAATATAATAAATTCTAATATAGGTTACAATTTATAGGCATAAAATAACAATAATAATTTTGTTTTTGCACTCCTTACTATTCCACATTGAGAAATTCGTTCGATAAAAATTCTAAATAAAAGATTGCCCATCGATTATTAATATTTACACAATATGTAGTATATTTAAATAGTGCACAAATAAATTGTATTATAAATTCCAATTTTAGAATGAATATTATTAATTTATATTATGGTAGTGCTTACTTACTCGCTCTTGAGAAATTCGAATTTGATAAGAAATTCTAAATAAAAGGCGTCCCCCATAATTATACAGCTGCTACAGAGCTTTTGTAGAAAGAGAAAGAAAGAAAGAGAGAGAGAGAGAGAGAGAGAAATAGAGCACGCTTTGAAAAGTTTGTGCAGTTCGGTTTGAACGATGTAGAAGAAAAGTTTATTTATAATAAACACCTCAATGGAACATCAACAAGTTGCCCCAGTTCCAAAAGGCAGACCTCAGACTATACCGGCGTCTAATTATAACAACAAAAATTATAAAAAAAAATAAAGAAACATCAGGTTCAATGCGTGTGTAGACAAAATGTACACAAAAGTATCAAAAGAGATTTTCATTCGATGCGAACGTATCAACACAAAACGAAACTCTAAGGAGGAAAATATTAAACAATATAAATAACAACAGAGAATTGAACGAAAGGCGCATTCGCTTTCGGTTAGTTGTCTTAACAATTTCGAAACTTAACGAAACGTTTTCTGCTGCCTATTTGGGCTGTTGTTGTTGTTGTTGTTGTTGTTGTTCATTTTCGAAAATAGCATTTTAGCATATTGAAGGAATTAGTTTGAAGACTGTCAGTCGTCTCCCAAACGCTGCCACGCGACGCAATGCGCAGCGCGAGTGAATTGAGCGTAGAAAACTATATAAAAATAAATCGCATCTAAGAAAAACCAAAACGAAAACAACAACAACAAATACAAAAAAAAACTACGACAACAACAGCAACAACAGCAGCAGAAAATTAAATAAAACGAATACGAATCTAAACAGCAAGCGGTGCCAAAAAAATTTCAAAATTAGAGTGCTATATGGCATAGTGTGTGTGTGTGTGTGGGTGTTGCTTTTGTTGTAAATAAGATTTTCACCCAAAATATTAGTGACAAATTTTATTAAACAATATACAGAGTGCACATTTTAAAGGGGCAATTATGTCCATAATTAATGCTGGGCGCAAAGGCAGCGCCCAGTTGGAAGTTATGCAAAAGGCAGGCTGGAAGATCGATGAGAATGAGAAAGGTAAAACGGAAGAAAACACCTCCCCCCCCTCCTCACACAACAACAAAAAAAAGTCAACAAACAAATACGAGCTTTTTCCCATTCTCTCTCTGTCTATTGTACTCTCTGTATTGCACAGCCTGCTATATAGATGTTGATGAAGATGATGATGATGCCAATGATACACGAGATGAATCTCGGCGCGTATACTCCCGTTGGAGTGAATTACCCAATATCGTACTTGAGCAAATCTTTACATATCTAACGCCCAAAGAGCGCTACTACTCAAGTCTGGTAAGTCGTTAGATCTACAACCTTAATGATCTACAATCTATAATCTATATATTTGTACTTTCTAGGTTTGCAGACATTGGTATAGTGCTCTGTATTTGCCCACAGTCTGGGATAACTTTGTAATTGATGATCGCACACTGACTCGTCCGAAGTATAATTATTATTCCGGCTGGCAATATTGTTTAGATCATATGCGTACACAGCTGTGCCTGGCGCGCATCGGCCGATATCTGCGAGGTATTGAATTTCGACCATGGCATAGCTTCAATAATCTATATCAGTTTATGACAATGCTGTCATGGAGTATGGATAAGGTGAGTTCAATGTAAATGTCTGTTTCGTTTGTTATTTACTCAGATCTATTAATTCTACTTATTTTTGTTTACAGGGTGCTGAAATCAATCCCCAGCCGGAATTGGTGGGCATGGGTCGTCGAATACGTTCGCTCGTCTATCATTTTCCCTGTAACATGGCCCAGGCCAATGATCCGGAGGGAATTAAGCTCTTCGGCACCGGTGGTCAATTGTTGAGGGGTCTCAAGGAGCTAATGATGCGGCTGACCGAACTGCATACACTGAAACTGGTGGACTTCGTGCTGGAGCGCTTTGAGGCGAATCATTTGCTGGATGAAGTCGTTTGCAGTTGCTCCACCAAAATGCGTGTACTCAATCTGGTGAATGTCACCACAATGCATTGCCCCATCATGCATGTGGGTTTGTTCTTTAATCTACAGGTGAGTTGCACTTCAGTTGATTTGATATGCATATATCTATTTGAATTCAATTATCTCGCTTAGGTACTCACCATTTCTCCCCAAAACATAGACGATGATGTGATCACGCTGCTGGCGGACACAAAGCTGCGCCATCTGCACTTACTGCAGAATTGCTATACACCAAGTTTCATGACCATCAGCGCCTGTGGCGTAAAGGCCTGGCGCAGCCTTAAGCTAACGAATCCTCGACTGCGCGTACATCTGCGCGTCGAGAATATGTCGGATGGCGAGGTGGTGCTGCAGCCAGAGGCACCTGTACATAGTGTCACCTATTGGGCGCCACAAGCACGCATTCAACCCGAGGTGCTATTACGCATGGTGGATAACTATAAGAATACGCTGGCCGTTTATGGACACGAGCTCCTGCCGCGCTTCTCTAGCCCAAAACCCTTTCATAATCGCATCGACAGTCTGCTGCTCTTGATGTGCCGGCAGTGCTATAATATGGATACTCTTGTAAGCTACACTCGCAGAAAAATCGTATTATTAGTTTTGGTTTTTCAGTTAACTGGTCATGAAATATTTTAACAAATTTGTTCCCATTCCAGATCATACGCGAAAAGGTATCCACTTCGACGGTTCTGCTTATAGCGCGCACTGCAAAAAATCTGCAAAAGCTGCACGTGCGACGCTTCGCTGTGATCTTGAGAAGCGACTGGCCCAGGAATCCGGGATGGAGCGATGAGTTCTACACGTCGCTAAAACGTAATTCGCGTTCCTATGAGTCGGTGGAGCGCGAAGTCTCGCAAATATTGGGATATAAATGGAACTTTTTGAGCGATGCAGACTTTAAACAGCTAAGGATTAATGTGAAGGCGGGCGCGCCCACGCCTCCTAGTTATGCATAATAGAATTGTAGATAATATGATGATACTGAGACTTGTGATAAACGGTGTAGAGCTTTATTAGTTGTTGATCATTTAGTCAGTAATAAAGCAAATATTTATTGAATCTGTTAATTTCGTTTGTTCGATTTTGTATGCGGGGAAAAACATTCTCTAAATTAAACGCTAATTGTTGGAGAAATTCACATACCATTTCATCGTATATAAGTCAGGTGTTAACACGTTAAGCTCTTCAGTTTGTTCCGTACACTCGATTTATTATGAACGTTTTGGCTGTGATATTCGCACTTCTGTGCCTACTGATGGGCTACCAGATTGAAGCCCTGCCCGCTCCGAGCATTATAAGCGTGGGTCTGCCGTTACCCATCAGTGTTGGTCTACCCTATGAGTACTATAGTTCGCCGTACTATGGCCATCATCATTATCACGATCATGATCATGGCTACTACTCACCATATGGCAGTCATTACCATGGCTATCATGGCTATCATTATCCGGGGCACTATTGGTAAACACAAATTGAAAATTTGTATAATGCTGCTGGCACAGACAACAAACAATATTTATAAATAAATTTTACAAATTATGCACAACATCGAATTGCGATTTATTTATTTTACTCCAAGTTTGTTCAAATCATTTGTTTATATATTTTTTTTTATTAATTTTATGTGCAGCTCTACAGTTGTATTGAAAATCTCAGCCTAAATTCTGTTAATTAACATTAAGTTGGGTTCAAGCCAAGCTTAGGTTGTTATTCATAACAGAGCCAGCTAAAGCTGTTATCAATAACAGAGCCAGGTGAAGCTGTTGTCAATAACAGAGCCAGCTAAAACTGTTATGCATAACAGAGCCAGCTAAAGCTGTTATCAATAGCAGAGCCAGGTGAAGCTGTTGTCAATAAC
>JBANCZ010000355.1:0-39793 GCA_037040025.1 Sphaerogastrella javana
AGCAACAGCAGCAGCAACAACAGCAGCAGCAACAGCAGCAGCAACAACAACAGCGGCGGCAGCACCCGCAACTAAACGACTTTTGCTTTGTTGTTGCTGTAGAAGTAGTAGCAGTGGTAGTAGTTGTTGTAGCTTTAGTAGTAGTAGTTGTTGTTGTTGTTGCTGCCATAGCTAACCACCGCTGACATGTTTTTTTTTTCAAGAAATTTATAGCCAATGTTGTGCTTATTGGCAGGCAGCGCTGTTTGCCACATTTAGCGCAGGTCGCCGCTTCTGCTTTTATGCCAATTGCTCTGCCCCTGCCCCCGTCCCGTTTCCAAGTCTCTGTCCCCCTTTACGTTGCGGCACTGCACATAGAAATGCAGTCAGAGTCACTGACTCAAGAGCTGCACATTCACAGATTCACAGATTCACAGATGCAGCCGGTTTGCCCGTCCATTTGGTGTGGGCGATGTGAATGCTGCATTCCTGTGGCTGTGTTTGCAATGAAATTTGTAGCAATTTGTGGCAACAACAACAACAACAACAACAATAAGAACAACATAAGCAACAACAGCTTAATGCTTTCTCTGCTCTAGAAGCGTTCAAAGTCTGTAAGAATGTAGAGCCCTTTGTTAAAGTTGAAATATGCATAATTAACAGCTTAGTTTTTAGTGCTGAATAGGTTTATATAGTAATAATTAAAATTATAAACTTTATATGTTTCATAACATAAAATCAGGGAATAAATAGGAATAAGAAAAAAGGTTTGAGATTTAGTATTGTATAGTATAAATATAGTATAGTATAGATAGTATAGAAATATTGTTTATGCTTTTGATTTTTAAAAATTGATCGTTTTTAAAGGTTAAGATAGCGTTAATCGTTAATCGTTTATCGTTTCATTCCTTGCTTAACATATTTATAGAATATATATATTATACATATATTTATTTCATATATATCTTCCGCAGATAAACTCATTGGCGTCCACTGCACACACGGCGTGAATCGCACGGGCTACCTCATTTGCTACTACATGATCACCCAGATGAATATGAGGCCACAGTTGGCCATACAAAGTGAGTTAAATATGATTTTATTGATTACGTTCAACTAAAGTGGAATATTTGATTTATGTTCTAGCTTTCGCCGATGCTCGTGGCCATGAAATAGAACGTGAAAACTATACACAATCCTTGCTGCAATTGAAGCATCATCCGCTGGATACGGATATTAGTTGCAGCGGGGAGGAGATGGCTCTGCACACACGGCAGGAGCAGCAGCAGCGGATTGAGACTGCCAGGCCGATAAGGGGAACTTGGTCCAAGATGAAAGGTACATGCTCGCAGATCCAGCTAATGGAGAACTGGCGACAACGCACCGAATCGCAGCCATCCAATTGGCGCTCATACAACGGGCAACGTGCTACGGATTACAGATATGCGGAGCCCTTTGATCACAAACAACGTGTTCATCGGAGAGAGCGCGGACAGCAGACAACATGGCATAGGCAGCCGGAGCGGAATGACAATGAATCGTACTATAATACACAAAATTATGGATATAGATCAAGGCATTATCAGCAGGAGACTGATAACTATAACAATAGCTACTACAGCAATAGCTATAACAATAGCTATGATTACAACAACTATAACAACTACAACAACAACATCAATAACTACAACAACAACTACAGCAATAACTTCAACAATAACAACAGCAATAACTACAACAACAACTACAACAACAACAATAGACGCAGGGATATTTGCAACCAGCCACGGCCCAATCAACATTTTTTCTACAATTCTTGATTGTGTAAACGTTTGAAAATACTTAGTTTTATATGCAATGAATTACCTCTACTAATACAACAATGACAAACCAATTTTGTTGTTAATTAATGTCTATTAAGCCAGCGGGCTAACAGCAACAAAATTTATAATTAAAATTCATTTTCTACAAGACTTTTTCAAGCCGTCGATTGGCCGCCCGAGCGGTCACTTAACAAGCAACAATCAATGTATCTGTGCTGCCGGAGCAGATCGTGTGAAGATACGCTCATAATTTGCATATTTCACTTTTCGATGTCGAGCAAAAGCAACAAGAAAAAAAAAAGCGAACGAAAATATATGTAACAGTAGGGACGGTGCCTTACATTAGGGACACTGTGTTTATGGCATTCGAAAGAGTTGACTTTCGGGGAACTTCGCTGTCTGACTGTATGTCTTTCCGCCTGTCTTGCTGTCTAGATTCTGATTGTAAAATTAGTTATTTAACCCTAATATTAGCTTTGACTATATATAACAATTAACGGTACATATATAAATACCTCCTATATTAAAAGAATTTTTAAATCTTAACGTACAGGGAATGAAACTGAATAAAAATAAATAATTCCAATATTGAATTTAAATTTTAACGTACTCTTACTCTTACTCTTACTCTTCAGTTATGTTAATAACATATAACATAACTTTAAAAGCTCTGTTAAATTTCTAAAAATGAAAGAGACGAATACTGAGCATACGAAATGTCTGCTTTAATTGGAACGCACGCGCAGAAGAGATAGTGTAAAAGAGAGCGAACGCACGAAATGGCCCAAAGTGTAGGCGAGCAAAAGAACGACAAAGAGAGAGAGAGAGAGAGAGAGAGAGTGCGCACTCAAAGGTAAAGCTCAGCCGAAATGAGAGCCAAAGAGGTAAGCTTTACAAAGTCGTATGTGTGCAGGGTTAGTACGCGCTCCTGTTACTTTAGGTCAGCCAGCAGTCTACTTAGTGCGCATGCTCATGCAATTTAGAGCCAATGCCCATTGCTCAATGATGCTGAGGCTGACAAAGCTATATAAATACATATATCAATGGGTAAGTGTGTATAACAATCAAACGTTAGCGATAAATATATGAATATGTGTGTATGTATTTTGTTGACATTCGAAACATTTAGTATTTAAAGCAAATAAAGAAGTATACAGAAATATGTACTTATAAAAATTATAAGTAAAAATAAAAAAAAAATAATAAAATAAAAATATAAAAAGTTATAATATTCACTATATATAAAATATATTTAAAAAATATCCAACTGCTGGAATCCTCTGTTTAGTATTTCCGATTCGGAATAGAATTTTCAAAGTACAGAAAGTGTATAGACCCTTTGTAGGCATTGTAAAGACAGGGTCTTTAAAGAACTGCGAGATAACCATAAAGCGAAGAAGTGCCGTGAAATTCCTGGAAATTAGTAAGATTCGCCCAGCGGCTGCCAGCAAACAGCAAGAAGCGAGCAACGATCAGAGAGTAGCAGCGGCTTCTGTGTCAAACAAATGTCAAGCTATATAGTAGCTATATACATACTGCAGCCTATATGACAGTTTCCAGATGTATGTCAGTGTGTGAAGGCGCTGTACAGTGGGCAAACGACTTCATGTAAGCTCGCAAAATATGGCCTAATATGGGAAGGTTATCGAGAATTCAATAATATAAACTACAATTACCAAAAAATAAAACAAATTCTTATAATATATAATACAAAAGATTATACTATATTAAATGTGTAAATTATGTAGATTAATAAATTATAATATTCCTCATTTCTTTTCTTTATGTACAAAACATCACTGAATTCTCTTGGTCCTCCACCAAAACCAAAACTTCGCATGCTCTAATATAAAATATTCCCAATATGAACCGCGTTTCCATCACATATATAAGCCAGGCGTCAAGATGATGCTTAATCAACAACTGCAGTGCTAATACCACTTATTAGCCACTTAGCCACTTAATACAGTTCTAAAATTCGTATTTGTGATATGCAGAAGTCCATTGCACCACCGCTGCATAGGCTGGAAATGAGTTCATAAACTTCTCTCCTATAGCATCGCAGGTGTGATTTATATAATGTCCAGATGCAGCTATTTGCATAACTGCACTCTTGAAGTCGCCATGGGGTTTCTGAAAGTATTAAAGAATATTATTAATAAAATACATATGTTATTATTATACTATTACAAATATTTACCGTAACGTCTATAAAGAAATTGAAGGGCTCGCTTTTTATGCCAGAAATATAGTATATGTGATAGGGCAACGGATGTGCGGGTGGATTGTTCAGATAATCATGCGAGAATGTCCAGTTGCTGATGGTAGCGAAATCCTCTTTATGCGCTTGGATATACAAACTCATATGGTCGGGTCCCGTCAGGCTGAATTCAAAACGCGCCGTTATATTGTTTTCCAACACTGTTTTGCTGAGCAATTCCAGGCGCGTGTCAAAGGGCGGCACCACAATATTACCACGATGCACCCAAATGCCTTCCATGCGATTTTGCACCCAACGTTCATCGTATAGGGGGACATTACACATCATATGATCCTCACATTCCGATCTAAGGAATTCAGCGCCTGTTAGACGTACACCAATCATAGGATCTGCCTCCCGACGATCCTGAAAGCTAAACAAATAACCGGATTCATCCAAACTAACACGACCACCGTACTCGTAGAAGGTGCGTCTGACACACTGTCGAACGGAAATAATAAAATAATAATATTTATTAATTTATTTATCCCATAGAATCCAGTTTCTTATTAAGTCTTATAATTACCTGATATGCGACACGCATACTATTCGTTCTGGCGCGATAAGGAAATCCCATTTCAGTGCTACAAGCGAGGTACATCAGAATCGAACTGGTCAGCATCAGGCTGAGTACCACCATAAACGGTCTACGGAACATGTTCAGAAAGGGTATCTGTAAAGCATAGAATAAAGCAGATGAGCGTCTATACAAGGAATATGTGATATACCATTAAAACTGACCAGAAAACCAAAGGATAGCAGAGCGCCCACAGCAGACAGTATGGCTATCATGGTATCCGGATTCGTAGAGCTCCCAGAGCGACCATTGATCGGTATCAGAACCATGAGGAACATATAGAACAGATAGCTTGTGTAGAGGAATGATATTATCTGGCCGAGCATTATCGTGATGGCCCAGCTATAGCCGCGATCGTGAAATGTCGTCAGCAGATTTATGGCAAGCGCAAAGGTATAGCATGTAAGGGGTATGGTTATGATATAAGCCGAACGTATGCCCATTGAGGTAATTCCAATATCCAAAGTTGCCAAAACAATGGCCCAGCTATGCAATGCAAGTTGAAGGTGGTAAATAAACGGTAATTTGCTCTGATAAAGTATAAAAAACAATGATATTGATAAGATTTACGAAGCAATTAATATCGACACACGAACTTACCCGCTTAGTCAGCTGAAAATACACGATGATTGGCAAACTGAGTCCAATCAGTGCAGGGCATACATATAGTCCGATCAGCAGTGAATGCGTACTAAAGTAGCTTAGGGATAGTCTATAGCTATCGAACTTTTGTGCCACATATATAGGCGCAGCAAGACCAATCCCCAAGCCCAATAACTGTAGCATCAGCAGTGTTATAAGACGTAGCCACTGCTGACAGCAGGATATGCAGGATTGAACGGACATTCTCCATACGGATATAATAATCAGCAGCAGTACCATACCGGAAATACCATAGTTCAGTACAATACCCGTTGACTCCGAGTAGCTAATAAAGAACAAACCCAAGTAATCAAAGAATACAGCGTGTCCACTTTCGTAGGCCTGCGGAAACATATATATTAGTATAAATACCCCTACTAGTATTATAGCCCTTCGTTTCACCTTAGTGTTATATAATTCCGCAGCATTGGACAAAGCTCGGACTAGCCTGAGCATATTATCGCCAGTAGATTGCATGGAACCACGTGGTATTACATCTGTGCGATCGAATTTGGTATGATAGATATAGCCATTGAGAAACTGAGCCATATCGAGACCTTAAATTATAGTTATTGGTTAAAACATTCATTAATTGATAAATTCAAACAATTCACCAGGAATTTGGCCAATTTTTTTGAATACACTAAAGTCCGTATCGGAGGGTATAAGGCCTTCTTCAAATATTTCCTCCGCCAAGGTGCTGGCCAAAGGACGCTTCACGCTTTTGTGATAATACTAAAAAAAATTAAGAACGTTTAAGTATTCTATAATGCATAGAAGTGAGGTATAATACATTCACTAGCCAGGGATGATGAGGTCCAGTTTGGAATAGAACCTCCTTGCCACCGCTGCCACAAGCATCCAAATTGATCACAGCTCTATTAAGAAAAATTTTACATTAGAATTTCTGCGAATAGATGTTGAAAAACATAAACCTACTTGCAGTTTGGCGCCCATTTGTGTTGTGTAATGAAACCATGCGCTGCCTGCAATGCAGTCTCCTCAGCTCCATTGAAAAGAAAGACCAGAGGATGTTGAAACTGCTGCTTGGTGGTGGCGATAACGCGCAGTATTTCCAGCATTACGCATACCATGAAACCATCATCACCTGCACCTGGTGATGTTGGCTTGGTATCAAAGTGACTGTTGATCAGTAGATAAGAATCACTGGTCGAGTTCTTGCTGCTCAATTTCACGACCACATTCTGCACGGCGTGGTAAACCGTATGCATAGTGCTGTATGTCATTTCTCCGGATACCTGCTGAATGCTCACTTCAAGTGTAAAATAATCACTGAGCATATCCTTTTCAATTTCAGCTATAGTATTGAGCAGGAAATTTACAGTATCCACTTCATTCACTGTGCTGCCTAACACTCTCGGTCCCAAATTGGCCAGATTATGAAGCATTTTATAGGCTCGCACGCCCACGAATTCATCTGCTTTGGCATCCTCGACATCCAGTACATTGGGTAGGCGATAAAAAAGCGGTATCACCACTGCGAAGAACAGTAGAAACCAGCAGAGCACAAAGCCCGTGCCGCAATACCAGTAGGGTCTATCATTTTTCGTACATCCATTCAAATTTCTGTTAGATTCCAAGCTCCCGTGCTCACTGGCCAGCTGCAAATTATATATATATATAAATATTCATTAGTGACGTTTGCTGAGATTTAAATTTTTGTTAATATTTACAAGTTTATCCTTATCGCCCATAGTCGATGTGAGTAGCACGGCGTCTGAAATCGAACTAGCCAAATAGCCAAATATATACTCCGATTTTATAGCGAGGGAAAATGACCATAAAGTCGGGTGCTTCAGTCGAAAGCGGATAAAATATATCAGTTTATAGCCTTGTTTTGATAACGTTCTAAACGAGGTTAGTTCAGCCAATAAGTCGCTAATGGCAAGCGTCTAAAAATTTTTCAATATCTGCAAATATAAATGCTATTAATATTTTAATATAAAATTCATGTACATAAATTAATAGAATAATTCACAATTTAAAAAAAATCATGCACAAATCTTTAAACCGATAGTCTTTGCTATCATAATAATATGAAATATACTTATAATATTATAATCTTTCATCATAAAACAACCATATTCTATATATTTGGTTTACATTATTATTTAGTCAAATTTAATCAACATATACGTCTATGATTTAAATCTAATTTGCTTTTACTCTACTCTTTGATTGTATCACATTCAAATTTCATTTTTATATATGATAGCAATTTATATACGTTATCGCATAGTCTTTCAAGCATTTATTGAACTTTATCAAGAACTGGGAAATAACCAATCTATTGTATCCAAGGGACAGTTAGGGGAGTCTACCATATTACTCACTTAAATTGCAATTAAATGTGAAATGTTTTGAAAATATATCGAGAATCCACATACTCATAAGATGGGCGCATTGCATTCCCGTTAATCTAATCTACAGACTCTCTACAGACACCCTGAAGCCCACATGCTCTAACCAGAGATGCCAGGGTCCTACACTCCCCTAGATTTTGGATGGCTCTGTAAATATGAAAATATTTAATTATTACTATTATTTAGAGATCTAATTTAATAAACTTACAATTGAGCGTCCATTTGTATTGAGTTAGAAAACTATGTATATCCTGAAGGTTTCTTTTTTCACTCCCGTTAAACATAAATTCTGAAGGATGTTTTCATTGTGGTCATAACTCTGAGCTCCAGCATTACGACCACCATGAAACTTTAAGGATAGTTTAGAAATAATATTCTGCAGCCCCCAAGAACATGCTACAGACGTGTGCAATGAAGCTCTGCCGTACGTCAAACTCAAACGTGAAATAATCTTTCAGCAGATTTGCCATCGTGTAGTTATCCAATGTATCCAATCCTTGTTGGCCGATCTTTCATCGTTTTCTTCTGTTCATTCGTATACATAATTAATAATATATTGTGTAAATAAAGCACAGATTTTACCAGTCTGTATCCATTGCCCACATTGCCACAGCTGGAGTGAACTCCCCGGTGTCCCAATTGGTAATGCAGAGCAAAAACACACGCTCATTCATTTTATAATCGCCTGGAATCATATAAATTTATCATAATTAATATTTTATTTGATAATATGCATATCTTTATAGTCTAAATAATCAACTGCATTAAAGCACTCGAATTTTAGTGTATTCCAAGAGTTATTGCACAGATTCCCCCATGTTCTAGTGATATTTTTATATTTCTCAATAACAAATCCAATTTGATTAAATATTTTCTGCAGATATGCTGGCTTAACATTAAACAAATTTTAATCTGGCAACGCCATTCGCGCTCGCCATTATGAAAAAATTTTGCAAACAATAAAAATCAAATGCAGGAATGGAAAGAAAACTCTTATATCTTATACACATAGAAATGATATCGAAATAGATTTCAAATTAATTGCAAATAAGACATATAATTTTTATTATAATTTACCAAATCACAAAAAAACGACGTCCGAACAGTTCAATATCAAGGCGGCGACTGATCAATAACACCTCTGCCTACATAACAACTCTGTAATTCTAACATTTTGGCCATGGGGCAGAGAGAGTGTACGTTACAACCTACGCATTGTGACGTCACAGTTCAATGTAATGGGGCCATGCTTATGGTTTGTGCCGTGCAATAACAGCCCTGCCGACATAACAACTCTGTTATTCTAATATGATAATCAGGGGGGAACTGCATAACAGCAAAGAACATAAGCATGGAATCTTCCTCTCTTGATTCTATGTAATAATATATGACCGTGTAATTGGACGAATGAATTAAGCGCCAAATTTAAAATTGTTAAATACTGTGTTTGATTTAATGTACTCACATTTCGTTTGGTATTTGGTTAGACTTCACCCACTGTACTTCGACAAATGTGTGTGTGTTGTGTAGATGTCATATTGATGGCACCTGATTGTTGCTGCGATCGTTTCGATTATTTCGTCATGGTGGTCAAATGTCAACTTATTAGCATAAATGTGGCTGCTGTCGCCGTTGCTGCTGCTTTTATCGCATTGCGATCTTATCGATCTTTAGCGATCGTCAATTGTTGCTGCTGCTGTTGTTGTTGTTGTTGTTGTTGTTTATATGGCCTTAGGTCCTGCGACAGCGACAAATCGTTGGCTATTACAATGGACCTGCAACAGAGCACAGGCAGCAATTGCCTTGTTGGTGTTGTTGCTTCTCTTGTTGCTGTTGTTATTGTTGTGGGGCATCTCTGATCGGTCGGTTGCGATAAACGCCTCGTGTGGCATGTGGCGTGAAGTTGTTTGTTGCGCTTAATTGGGTAACATTTGCGTTTGCCTCTTCGCTTTCCTTTTGTGTCTTCTCCTTTTTGTTCCTGCTCTGTGGTTATATTTAGCAGCTGAGGTGACCCAATGTTATATGCCATAAGGCAAACTGACTTTCTGTTTTCGCTGTATTTAACATAAAAACCTAAACCAGATCCTATTTTAAGAGCAATTTATATACTATACGACTTGAATGTTAGTATTTATTAGTATACACGATTATCAAAAGCATTGACTGTTAACTAATTCGGATTAACAGAGCTTATGCTTATACTGACTGTTATTTAACATATTTCTTGGCATTTATCATAAAATGAAATTTATTTGAACAGTTTTTTTAAATCAAATTAAAACCTATTAATCGATTAAATTTAATTAATTTTAAAATATTTTTAATTTGCAAAATTTTCATTTAATGTTTAATTTTTTTGTTGTAGAAATGCAATTGATGTTAAGCTGAAAAGAAATATATATGAAATTGAATATATTTATGATATAAATACTACATATTAATTAAACTAATATAATATATTTCTAATTGTAAAATTATAATTCTCTATAAGAAGAATAATCTCAAGATCCCTCTAAACTTGCTAGATGCCAAAAACTTGCAATTATATGGATAAACACATAAATATAAACCAATATATGCCACATTTATGATCATCGCGCAATCGGGTTAGCCAGAGGGAGGGACTGGGAAAGTGTGGCCAATTTTCAGTGGTTGGTGTGATCATGATGATGATCATTTATCTTTGGATAAGTTGAGGCTGCAGCGATAATTGCATTCCATGGCCAAGATCCCGGGCCACTTGGCGGTCGAAGCTTTTGTGCTTCATGCTGCCGACAGAGACAGACAATTAGGCATGCCACATAAATTTCCACCTCATATGGTGGGGCAGTACAGGTCGTCGTGGTTTTTTTTTCCTTAACATTGATTTAAATAATAGCATTCGCATTTCGTGAAAAAGAAAAATATTAAATCGAACTGGTACTGAAATTGAGAAACTGGTTAGGCGCCCAAAATACGTGCTACATTGCTACACTGCAATTAGCAGCGTGTGAAAGAGAGAGAGAGAGAGAGAGAGAGAGAGCAAGAGGAAGAGCTGGAGAAAGGGGTGGGAGAAAGAAATCAACAGTAACAACAATCACAATTCGCCAAATGCATCCCCTCAGTCAGACATCAGCTATCAAACTGTGCAGTCAATCATGAATCAATGCGTTTTTGCCTTTGGGGCATGCCTCTTTTGTGTGTGCCGCCTCTCCTGTGTGGCATGTCCAGCCTGCGGCATGTGATACTATATACCATACACCATATATGTGTATACAGTCTGCCACCGATACGAGCAAAGGGTCAGACTGTGGCTTTGAATGCTCTGCCACAGCTGAGCGCACCGGATAATCCCCCCTATTGTTGCACTCTGTACAGATTGTACGGGCCTTGGGTTCGTTTTGGGGGTTGTGCGATTTAATTTGTGATTCTGTTGGCCTCACTGCATCTTAAATTTAAGCAAAAATTTTGCTAGGTTTTATGGTCAAATAACTGACAATATCAAAGGGTTAAGCTGCTAGCCTAACTAGCTGCAAATGAAGTAGCATAAAGCCATAGAATCAAATAGGCTTATTATTGGAATAGGTGGGAAAATCTAGTAATTGTATAGTGCAAGGGATTAAGTGTATTTTACTTAAAGATGGGCTTGATTGAAATGAAATACTAATAGCAGAGGAACAGCCTAAGAGAAGAACATAAAGGTGCCGCATCAAAGAGCAACAGAATGATAACAGCGCTAACAGATCAAAACAGCTGCTAACAGCTCTGTTAACTTAACATTTTCTGAGCGCTGGCCATTCCATCATTCGTCTGTTAATCAGCTTTTAATAACATAGCTTCATTTAGCTGAGCGAGATAGAGTAAGAGAGAAGCGAGAGAAGGCATGCAAGAGAGCTGAAAAGAGGAGATTAAACAAAAAGAAAACAAAAAAAAACAAACATTTACATCAATTTAAATATAAACGATGAGCAGCTAATACAAATTTGATCATAATTATTGAAAAAATGGAATAGTAAAATTAAGGTTCTCTTATTTTCTCTTATTTTTTTTTTATTATTTTATTCTGTTTTATTTAAAAAAATAATCAAAATTGTAAAAAAATATCCATGAACAGCATTTCCAAATAAAACAACAAATATGAATAGATCTTGACAGGGATAACAGCTAAGATTTTGTATTAATAATTTATAATACTAATAATTTATATTTATTTATATATATTTATATTTATTTATATTTATATTTATATTTATTTATATTTTTATTTTTATTTTAAAAATGTGTTAATGTGAACTGCAGCTAATCGATTGGCAATGCGCACAGCGTTTCGTTCAGCCATGTATCGATATCAGAATCGATATATATTAGAGTTGCCCTATCACCAAAAGCAATCTTAATTAAAAGCCGCCCTGGGAGAAACAAAACAACCGCAAAACAATAAAAACAACAGCAGCAAAAGCAGAAAACAAATGTTTACTTTAAAGTTGATTGTAATCTGCTGGGTAGGCTGCAACTAAGGGCGTGGCAGATGGCTGAAGCAAGATGGTAGATGGTACGTGTGGTAGAAAGTGTGTGAAGAGAATGAGGGAGAGAGAGAGTGAGAGAGAGAGGGAGGTGTGGGGCATGCCACATGTGACAATCGTGGGCAGTTAAATTGTGCACGAAATCGATTAAAGTCGCGTTGAAAACACGAATCAAGCAATTAAGCGCATGAAGGGCGAAACGATATTTATTTTTATTTCGTTTTCTTGCAACTGCAACAACTGCAACAACCGCAACATCTGCAACAACAACAACAACACGTAGAGTAGAGATATTGCAGCAGCACACGCACGTGACTGCAATGCCAGAGCCTGAAGTGTGGGCGTGGCAAGAGTTGAGAGTTGAGGCCAGTGCGAAACTGTGTCGCCGATGGCGGGCAATGCCGGGCAGTAGTGCACTTAATTCCTTGACTTGGCCCACGCCAAATCTATTATGCTGCTCCAATAATAAACTTCAATTCTTTGCCATTTTCTATATTCTGTTTGGCTTAGTCGGTGCGGGGTGGGGGGTGGTTGCTGTTTGGCTTTTGTGGCGCCGCCGCGCATAAACTTTATTGTCGCCACAAAAATTTCTGTTGCATACTTGGCGGCGCCACAACGTGCCAGAGTCAATGAACTTTAATAAAAAATATGTGTCGACCAAATGATAGAAACAGAGCTCAGCTCTGGACACGCCCACTGCCCAAAATGTTGTCTCCATCTCCATCTCCTTTTCCAACCCCCTTCACCACCGCCCTTGTTTTTTGGGCATTACTTTATCTGTCATTTCATTGCGTGCAAATATTTGTGCAAGTCAGCAGCCGCCCCCTTTTTTTCATTTTTTCCTCCCCTCCCCTCCTGCTGCTGCTGTTATCATTTGCGTTGCATACTTGAGAGGGGGTAGGTGTGCAGAGGGGGAGTGCTTTTGGGAGGGAGGAGGGTGGAGTTGAAAACAAAATTGTTACGGTCTTAAGCTGCTGGCAAATGTTTTGGAAAT
Source organism: Sphaerogastrella javana (assembly GCA_037040025.1). Taxonomy (NCBI): domain Eukaryota; kingdom Metazoa; phylum Arthropoda; class Insecta; order Diptera; family Drosophilidae; genus Sphaerogastrella; species Sphaerogastrella javana. The sequence continues at coordinate 13,162 of JBANCZ010000355.1, forward strand.
ATCTCAAGTGCTATTTATTTTGCTTGGCGGCTGTCAAAGTGCTTTCTCTGCATCTGCTGCTGCTCCCCCCCGCTGCTCCTTATCCATCTCTTTCTGTTGCTTCTGCAGTTTCTATGGCCACTTCCTCTCAGAGGGTGTCTTTTGCGGTGTTTCATTTTGATATGGTGTTTATTCAAACTGTGGTTTTTTCTTTCATTCTTTTTTGTGGTTTCAGTTTCGGTGTCAGAAAGAGTGTTTGACGCTCTGTTTTCTATATTTTTTATGCTAAGTAAACGCATTTTTAAACGGTATCAAGAGCTTTATGATATAAGACACAAAAACAATGCTACAAGCAGCATAAGCTATTAGATATTTCATATAAAAAAAGTAAAAGTTGTCAGCATAAACCGCATTAAATTATAAAAAAAAAAAAATACAATAATATTTATATATTAAATAAAATATTCAATACTCAAATATAGCATTAAATTAAAAAATAATGCAAAAAAAAATTTAAGTAATTTTGGCTTATAAATAAAACAGATCCTCACTTGATGACCCCGACGTGATTTGAACACGCAACCTTCTGATCTGGAGTCAGACGCGCTACCGTTGCGCCACGGAGTCACTTGATTTAGTCCCGGCTGTATTTTCACTTTTTTAGTAACTGCGCCTAATCTCTAGCTTGATAATGCTTGCTAAATCTAAAAATAAAACATATATGTTTACTATATGATAATATATAAATAAATTATAATAAAGTTTAAGGAAAGCGAAATTATTATTTATAGAAATAAATATTATAATCAGAATTTTAAAATTTTTTAAGTTGAAGAATCTCTAAACTTACCCGCAACTTTAACGTCGTCTATAATCCATTAAAAGATTCCATAGCCATTCGCCCATGAGGCACAAGAAACCAATGAAATTACCCATTATAAGCATGTACAACGGCACTGCGAAATAGTCCAAGGTCAAGGGCTGAGCCTCATAGGGTTCCGAGGGTATCAGGGGCAGATAACCGATGTGCAGGGTCTGTCGATTTGTATCATCCGTGAGTTTATGAATCAAACCACTGCCAAAACAATTGAGCAGAGCCTCGCTGAGTTTGAACTTAAGCAGCCACTGGCGACGCATGGGATGACCAGGTAGCGAATGCATTAGATCAATGGGTAGCGGACGCATTCGCGGTTTGACCATATACTGTTGCTGCAGATCGAAGAGTTTAAGGCGATCGCTGTGCGCCAAGTAGGCATAGTTGGTATCGAAAACACGACGATGCTGTATAATGAAATGCATGGGCATGATGCGTGTTATATTCCATAATATATCCGGATAGTCATACGTCTGCAGCACCGTCTTATCATAGTCTCCAACGATGATGCTTATATTACGTTTAACCAGCTCCTCAAAGCTATTGATTTGTGGCTCATAGAGACCCGTGGCCAGTATGGTCTTCAGGTAGGCCAAATAGAAGGTGGAGCACATGAAACCCACTATGAAAAGTGTACCAAATAGTATATAATGCAGTTTGCCTCTAATTTCGCGCAATGGAAACCCTGTATATAGAAAACAGCACAGAATCTGCAACAATATGCTACCACATTCCCAGCGTTTACGTTGCAACCAAGCCACAAAGCTAACAAATGCCCAAATGATCAGCACATAGAGTCCAATGAGAAGCCAGGTCTTCAACTGCATGGGTGCTATAAAATAGTAGTTCTTGGATCTGGGCTGTGCCGTGGGTATCAGTATGTTGCCATACAGATACATATAGCTGGACGTAAAGCTATAATTGTTGTTAAATGCAAACAAATCTCCACACAAATCGCTCTGATTGAGTTGTATGAACTGCAGACACTCATTAGGCGAATATACCCTATAGTCGGGCGTTAGTACGGGCACAAAACTGGCGCCACGATAACCTAGAAATTCTCGGATCAACATTAAAGCGTACCCATCATAAAGTTCCTGTTCCGGATATACCACAGTTCTCGGTGGATTATTATATAGACCCACACGTACCTCCCATCCGCCCAGTTGATCGAACCAATGCCTTCGCGCCAACAGATAATGCTCCACGCTGCTGGGACTTAGACGCTGGTGCGGAAAATTGACACTAGTATATAGTAGACCCTGTGTTATATCTGAACCCTGGCTGACATTGTACAGCAATACATTGGGAAAACCTTGTTGCCAGAGGATGCCCAGTAGTTCCAACCAGTTGGCAGCGGTGTCTGTGCCCATTATTAGAAAATCGGCTTGCTGCATTTTCACTGGCAACCGCTCAAAAATCTCGTACACCGTTTGGAGCTCCAACTGTGGTAAGATGAACAGTATTGGTTCCGGCAGATCCCTGCAGCCTTCGATGAGTTTGCTTGCACTACATTTGATAAATAAACAAGGCGTTAGTTGCACAGTTTGACTAAGTTGTGCATAAATATTCCAGTATTGCCTTGCGTCTGAATATATAATATTTGTCTTGCTGTTTAAGCCCTTATTTAAATCCGCTATGATAGCACTTAAGCCATTACTATTGTGGTCTAATTGCACCTGCCCTGTGCTTATAATGAAAAGAAGTAAAGCTATTATTTTAGACATATTTCAAGATTAGCAAAGTCAGTTTAGAGACGTCAGTAAGTTGATTAAAGCTGTAGAAAAAGCGTAAGAAATATCTTTAATATTTTATATATAAACTATGTGTTCGGGATTGGAGATTAGCCAAGCGGAATGATGTTGATAGAACACGGGATTTGGTAAGGATAAAACAAATAGCTGTAAAGTAAAGGAACCTTAAAAACCAAACCTAAATTGGAGTTCACTTCATTTTTAGGAACTTTATTCATAGGAACTTTCAAGGTTTCAATCACAACAATAAGTAAATAAAATAATTGTTTGTAACACAAATATTTCGCGCAGTGTAAGTAGATTGTAGCTTTAGGTGGCGTAAACGGCTTTAGATCCAGATGCAGCAATTAGAACTACTTAGAAAGTGCCAAGTGTAGGTGAAAATTGCACTACATCAGCGCATAGAGTATACATCATACGTACATCAATCAATCAACGTGGCAAGGTGCTGCTGCTGTCAGTTATGGTGCCGCTGGTGCTGCGCCAGGCCGTCAACTCGATGACAAATGTGATGCAGGCGAGACTATAGCCAAGGGCCAGCGACATGGCCGGCATAACGAAATAATCGAGACGAAGTGGCTGCACCGCATAGTACTCGGTGGCGAGGAACTCTAGAAAGCCCACGCTCGATGTCATCGTTTCATGGTCGGCATCTATGGAAAGCTTCTGTAGCAGACCACTGGAGTAGGCCCAGGACCAGGCGTCGCTCACCTGTTGTCTGAAGAACCAGCTCTCACGCATGGGCACCCCGGAGTACAGAAAGAATATGTTAATGGGTATTCGAATCATGCGCGGATGACTGAGATACTTCTGCGCATAGGCAAACAGTTCCATGCGATCGGTGAACAATATATAAGCATACTCCATATTGAAACTATTCCGATTATGCTTAAGCACATCATCGGGCACCACCTTGACCAGAGGCCAGAGCTCGTCAGGCAGATTGTACCGTTTGCTCAAGTTGTTGTCGTAGTCATCGATGATCAGTGTTATATTGGCCGCGATCAGTTGCTCAAAGTTGCTTATCTGCTCCTCAAAGACCTCCGTGGTCAGTATGCTCTTCAAATAGCACAGATAGTACGTGGAGTAGATGAACCCGGCAATAAACAGCACCGGGAACAACACATAACGCTGCCGACCATGCAGATCCTTGAGCGTAAAACCAGAGAAGAGTAGCGAACTGATGGTCTCCAGGAGAAACTTACTGCCAATCCAACGCTGCTGCTGCTGCCAGTGTATGCAGCTCATGAAGATTACCATAAAGCCTATATATACAATCAGGCAGATCCAAACGTCGCTCTGAAATGGTGCCAACAGATAGCGATACATGCTCAACGGTTTGGCGCTTGTTACCATAATATTGGCATAGGCCAATTTTAAGGCATTGGTAACCACAAACTCTTTGTCTTTGCCCTGAGCCAGTGCATCGGCACAGGTATCCACGCGTTCCTCCAGCAGCGCCTTGATGCAATTGGCTGCCGAATACGCAGCCGTTCTAACGGGCACCAGAGTGGCATTGCGCCTCGCCAGAAAACTCCGTATGAAATTCATATAATAGCCACCGTACAACTGCTCCCCGTATGCATTCTGGTGCAGCATGCAACGCGGCGGATTCGAGTAGACTGCCACACGGATTTCGTGACCCTGTAGATCGCTTAGACGACCTCTGGTGGCTGCATAAGCCACCACTGTGCTCTCCAGCACCTGCAGCCGTGGAAACATTTGCTGCGTATAGAGTACCTCTGCATGCCAGTAGAGAAGCCTTGTATAGCCCAAGTTCCAGGCATCCAACATGAACTGTCTCCACTTCGGAACGAATTCAGTGGATTCTATGACCAGCAGAAACTCTGCAATTTGAAAATGTAGGTGCAGTGCCTGAAAGAACGCCAGGGGCGTCTCCCTAACAAACAGCACGAAGAGAACCTGCCCATCGATGTATTGCATCAGTACGGTGCCATTCAGTTGGAACTGATGCAGCGAGTTAATTATGAGCTGATTAACAGGTTGGTCTAAAAGCTGCAGATGTTCCAAATGTTGCACTTGAGGATTGTATATGATATTAGTGCTTATATCGAGCTGTTTATTCATATCATCGAGTAGGTCGGATAGCTGCATAGTTGCAGAGGATTGGAGTTGTGTGAGGAGCAGTAGGATGAGGATTGATAGACGCACCTGGAAATATGGATATTAGTATAATATGGCTAAGGAAGGGTTATGGTTAGTTATAGTATTTCATATTGATAGTCATGTTTTGTTTGATTGTTAATGGGCTACACTTAACTTGCGGTATTTTCGATTTGATTGATTATTTGCCAACTATTGTGATCTGTGGCTCATAAATATTCCATTCCACCTAATTGACTCTGTGTGATGCGCAATTAACACACCCACCCCGTACCTACGTATGAGCATCCTGTTCTACCATAATCGATTTGACTAATTTGACTTTAATCATTCTATTTATATTTAGCTTAACAATTTTCATGCCTATGCCAAATAACAATGCCTTTGTATTATGGCACCCCCAGCCCCCCTGCATACCCTGTACGCGATCGCCGCTTCAGGTGTTTTGATCGTGTCAATATTTTCGCTTGATCAATGTGCAGATTATTTGCTACTTGCATGGAAAATACCGCACAGTGCACTGTGGCGCCATTTTATTGTTGACGGCAGCAAACGAAACTAAAAATAGACTGACACAATAAACTAATTGCGTTCTCTCACTCTCTCTCTCTATCTCTATCTCTTTCTCTCACTCTGTTTACACTGCCCAATCACAAAGCACAGTTAGTGCGCTCAGCTCGAGGCGATACATACCCAGTAGAAAATTTGCTCAAATATTTAGAAAACATGTAATAAAAATAAAAATAAATTTAAAATTATATAAAATTGAAAAAATTTTTAAAAAAATTAACAACAATAATAATATCTCTTGAGTAATTCAAAATATATTAATAAAATTATATATTATGTGCCTTTTGCTGTCTGCGGCTGTTAATAAATTTCCTACAGGGTGGCCTGCCTGTTGTCCCTGTTGTTGCGCTTGATTAACGGCTGTCAGTCGAAGTAAACTGTAAAGCTCAACTGCTGTAGTGATTGCTGGCTGCTGTTATGTTAAGAGCCTGTTAAACGCATGTTATGTCGCTGACGCGCTGTTAGCTCCGCCTGCTTACGGCTGTTGAGTAGGGTTAACATATTAACCCGCTAATAGGCGCACAAAATTTCGGACACTGTGTGTGGGAACTTCAAGCGGTAATTACTCTGTGTTCGTTCCCTTTCTTTCGCTGTTTCTCTCTCTCTCTCTCTTTCTCTCTCTCTCTCATTTTGGTTACCAGTTTAGTGGGTCAGCGCACTGCTTGAGTAAGAACTTGATCTTGAGCTTAATTAGGGCATGCCCAATGGGTTAACAAACTGTTCACAATAATTATTATTATTAGCAAGTATTGCAACGGTAAAAAGGTAAATATGGACCTATTTATTTGCCTTGCATTGAATCTCAGCTGTCTGCAAATCTGTCAGATGTTTGATCTCAATTTAAATTCTGTTAATTATGGATATCAGAATGAAGAATTTCCGCATAAAGTAAGATTCTGTAGACGTAACAACAAGGAACTTGCTCGAATTTGTATAAAACCATAAAATCTTAATTATTATAATATATAAAAAATACAATATATAAAATTATAATCAAAGAACTTTTATGTTAAGCTAAAAAATTAGTTATTCTATGTTTAATCAGGCTATAGATCATAACTAATACGGCAGAGTGACGCATACACTAGCAGAAAAAATAAGAATAGGGCGGAAAATTATTTCACTCATGATGTTTATTGTATTATATGATATGATACGCTATAAAAACTAACAAGAATATATATATTTATAAAATATAATATGATACATATAATTTTAATATTAAGATTTTGTTTATATTAATAATAAATCATTCAAGTTTCTAAGCTACTACATGATTTATTCTTCGTTTAATCAAGCTGTAGATCATAATAAACCCAGCCGAGTGACTCGCACAGTAGTCGAAAAAAGAGCGGAAAATTATTGCACTTGCATGGGGTTCAACGTAGTATATGATATGATACGAGTAGTAGCGCAACATGGCATAATTAATAAGATAAGAAAATCCACTTTAAAGCAGCTTACAAGACGCCCCAAAACACCTGAGGCTGAAGGTCAAACTAATACTGATTTAGATAATCAAAGCCAGGCACAGAGTGGATAGTAAGAGAGACTAAGAGGGTTATTGAGAGAGAAAGAGGGAGAATGAATGAGAGAGTGTGATGGGGAGAGGGGAAAGAAGAAAGAAGAGAAAAAGTTGCAGTCAAGTTGCAGCGCCAGGCACTTGAAGTTGCTACCAAAAAGGCAGCTGGGCCCTGCGGCTGCTGAAAATCAAACAAAAAGAGAGAAAGAGAGGGATAAAGAGAGATAGGGAGAGAAACATGGAGTGAGGATTGGGGCTTTGGCAAACGACCAGGCATAAATACCAGAGGGTTACGCCTATTTTTACACGCAAAGCGACTGCATTTCCTCGTAGCCGTAGCACAAAAATATTAAAACGATGCGACGTGACAGATTACAAAACGTTTGACACCAGCGCCAAAGCCGCCAGAGCGAAGCTGCAACAACAGCAGCAACAGCAACAGCAACAACAAGAACAAGAAGAGCAGCAGCAGAAAGAAGGAAAAGGAGATGCTGCAGCCACTTGCCACTTGCCACACGACGTGCAACAGTCACGAGAGATGGGCCACAGTCAGCGACGAGGTCTAAGCTTGCACAACTCTGGACTCTGTCTGCGTTTCTTCTTCTTCTCCTACTTCTTCGCATCATTTTCGTTCAGTTTTATGCTTTGTTTTTGTTTCTTTCGTTAGCGAATTCTGCACTCTCGTTGCTTCTCCTTTGCTTCTCGTTGCTGCGGAGGTCGAGGCACACTGCGTGCGAGTAAATTGCCTACAGGCAGAGGCAGAAACAGAAGGCAAAGACATAGACAGAGGAAGAGGAAGACACAGAGGAAGGAACGAAGATGGAGGCACCGTCTGCTATGTGGAACGAGCACTCAGAATTGGACTTGCAGCCATGCAGCGCGCGTCACAAATTAATTCGCTGAAGCTGCACTCTCAGATCGGTATGGTTCCCACAGTAGTTACTCCCGTAGAGGAGACGTCTGTCCCAATGTCTCTCTCCCTCTCCCTTTCCCTCTCCCACATCCTTTCTCTCTCCCTCTATCTTTCTCTTTCTCCTTGTCTGTGTGTGCTGTCTGTCTAGTGTTTCACCTGCGCCTGTGCAGCGGTTCTTCTACTGCTGTGGAGCAGCCTCTGGTTGAGGCACTCGTGAGTTATGACAGACAGCCAACTGTGGAGGCAGCTCCGAGACGGAATCAGAACTCGGAATTTTAGTATTTTCAGTATTTCAGATGCCTAGCCCAGCTCTTACGCTTGAGCGTGCAATTTTGATGCGCTGTAATGTCTAAATGCGGCTGCAGGGTATATTGTATACAAATTCTATTTCAAAATTAACAATTTATTAAATTTTTTTCTATTTAAATGTTATAAGAGACAATTTAAAAATATTGATTTAATTTTTGTAATTTACATATTATTAGAGACACAATTTAATAATTTGAAAATAAATTTAACTTAATTGTTATAATTTATATATTATTAGAAACACTATTAAATTATTTTAATTTAATTTAATTTAATTATTATAATTCAAATAATATTAGATATAATATTTATTTATTTTAATTTAATTTAATTTCTGTAATTAAAATATTGTTAGAGACACTTTTTTATAATTTTCATTTAATTTAAATTAATTGTTGTAATTTAAATATTAATGGAGGCACTATATCATTATTTTCATGTATTTAAATTAAATTTTTATATTTATAATATCAGAAACTTTTCCGTAAGTCTAGATTAATTAAATTTAGTTTATATTAAATTGTTTTTAAAATTGACATTAGACCGTATTTGCTTTATTTACAGGGTATATTATGAATAGTTTTCATTATAATTCAAGTTTTATTTATAAATCTTATATTAACTATATTTTTCACCAGAAATGTACTGCTTTCTTTTCTGATAGGGGGTATTACAGGGTATATGGATAGTGTGCCCTTGTCAGATTTGCCTTTAATACTTGCTTCTAATTCACTAAGTCAGCAAACAACAGTGCAACAGGCCGAACGTGTATGCTATAGTTGTAATATTTGTTGTTATTGTTGTTGTTGTAGTTTTTGTTGTTATTATTGTTGTTGTTGTAGTTCTTGTTGTTATTATTGTTGTTGTTACAGTTGTTGTTGCATATGCAGCGCGTAATTGACTTGGAAGTTATGAACCCTTTAAATGTAGCCACTGCATCAGCAACAGGAGCATCATCTGTATAGGGAATAGCGAACCGAACAGCATATAATTTTAATTTTCTCACTTGATTGCCCCGTAGCACCCATTCATATGACTTTGGCACTGAAGACCATTCATACTATTCAATGGGTTTTCTGCATTTTGGTTCTTATTGGTTTCGATGGAGCTGGTACCCAAAGGTTAATCACTGCTGCTGGTGCTGCTGCTGACTTGATTAGCCCTGTGACGCCCCATTGCTAGTTGTTGTATTAGCATTTAGTAGAGGTTCCATATTTAATATTTAACAATAACACGCGTTGATATATAATAAAAGTGTTCCAGGAATTTAGTTTAGAATGTTAAAGTCTATTAATTCCAGAGATATAACATTTCGAATATGTTTGTTCTTTTATTATTATGATTATTATTTTTGTTTGAAATCAAAGTGCTAATTGTTGGAAATGCAAAATGAATTCACGCCGTGCGAATTTCCCATGAAAATAGTTAAAGATTTCTGACTAATTAAGCGAAGAATGCAAATTGATGAAACCCGATGAACTGTGCCCGTTAGGGTGTACATACGATATATAAACATATGATACATTGTTATAGGGATCGTATAACATTTTGGAGAGTGGTTCAAGTAATTGTTGCATATTGAGAGTGAACAATGTGACCAAATATTAATAGAAATCATTAGCAAATTCGCATACGTTTAATATGTAGGTAATGGCACGGTGCTTAGAAGCACAGTGGTACAAACTTAATTATAATAATAGACCCTTTTGTGTTTTTTAAACACAGGGTCTAACTATAGAAATAATCTAAATAAATTAATGAATTATTAATTCAAATAAATGCCAGTTTAATAAAAAAAAAATGAATAAATGAATGTGCTTTATTCATTCAGTCAATGTCTAAAGCTTTAAAGCACATTGACACAAGTTAGATTATAATTATTGTAATAATCTATAAAAATCCATTTCATATTCTTCTTTTTAACAATAATAATGTCTTTTTTTTGTTCGAAATAAAAAATAAAAAAATATATGTTTCTAGAACGTTATCACTAACTTTGTACCACTTTGCCTTGCATGCGCTTAGAGTAAAAAGAAAAAAAATTAGGAAGGAATACTAAATACTTTGGCTAGAAAAATCAACGTAGGACAGCGCGAAATTTGTCGGGTCTGAAAGTGCCGAAGATCAAGTATTATGTTTATTTATATGTTTTATAATTATAACTTGTTGCTATTGCTTATTATTACTATTATTATTGTTGTTGTTGTTGTTGTTGTTGATGTTGCGGCACTTCACATGGGCCCGCAAATTTGTAGCGCAAATCCGTTGGAAAAAAAAAACGATTCATTCAACAATTTAAAGTTGACTTGGGTTTGGTTCGGCTTGGTTTGGTTCCAGCAGATTGGGGTTCTCAAGCGACCAAATGCGTGTTTGGGATTGGCGGCGGGGGCGGAGCCGGTGCGGGGTCAGCAGCTGCAGATGTTGTACGACAAGTCGAGGCAATGCGGCTTGTTGGCTCAATAAATTATGAGCCCGCTTCTTATAAGCGTGCAAACAATTCATTGTGGGTGTCATGCGTCTTCTTCGGCCACGGATCGAGATTCGTATATGTGTATGCATATAGTACATATATATATATATATATATATTCGTTTTAGTTTGGCTACAGGTTTTCGACTCGGTTTCATTGGCCTAATGAAAATGTTTGGTTTGCCCGCCTTTTGGCCGATAATTTTATTTATTTATTTCATTTCCCAAAACTGTCCCCTCCATCAGTTTATCTCACTTTTTCTCTCGGTGTATGCTTTGGTATGCGAGTTGGTGGGAAACGCAAATTTATTGCGCATCAAATTACTTACAACACCAAGAGAAAAATGCAAATGGCTTTTACATTTAAAACATTTTCAAATATTTTGAATATTTTTAACATGTTTACATCTCTGTATTTCCATTTGATGTCTAATGGTTGGTAATGAAGCGACTAAACAAAACTTATGGCCAATTCGAGTGACGCCCTAATATCATAATAAGCCTCAAACTACGCCATCTGTTGGCCAGAAATGAGCTTGTCTTCTGCTTGGGAATCGCTGCTTAAAGGTGACATTTATGTTTGCCCATAAAGGGCTTATTTAATGGCCAAAAAAGCTTTGGGTGCTGCATGTTTCAATCTTTACAAATTTCAAGAATTTTTATAAGTATTTAAAATTAAATTTGGCAAAATTTTACTTACATTTTTCATGATGCCAGTTGCCAATTGATATTTATTATATGCTCTGCTTTATGGTACAATGATTTTAGAGTTCCTCAATATTTTTTTAAGTGCATAATGAATTAAATACAGCAATCATCAAATCAAACTTCCGCAACACATCCACCCACGCCTAAATGTCAGCACATACTGATTTCAAGGGCACGCTTGCGCTCTAATTTTGTCAGCTGGGTGAGTGCTGCAGTCGGGTCATCTGCATATGCATGTGTGCAATTGCGCAGTACGCACCCTTGCTCTCTCTCTCTCTCTCTTTTCAATTACTCTTGCGCACTTTGGCCGCACAGTCTGCCGTCTTTGCGCTGCAACTGCTCTCTCTCTCTCTCTCACTCTCTCTTTGTTCCTGTGCACTCGCTCTCTCATTCATTTTAAGCTCATCTAACGGAGCGCCAACAACAACAATAATGCAACGTTCGACTAGAACTCGCGTGATTTTGTTTTTCTCCTTTATACGCTGTCCTCTGTTTTACGATAAGCCCCGTCCCTTTTCTACTCAGGCAATTGCGCTCAAATTTCTTTTTGATGCGCTTTGCATACGTGTGTGTGTGGGTGTGTGTGTGTATGTAACTGTGCATTATGCTCTGTGCTCCCTCTCTCTCCCCTTTCCATTCCACTCAACGACGTTATCGCTCATTCAGTCAATGCTTAGCGCCGTGGTACAACTGTTCCCGCCCTCTTTTACTCTCTCTCGCCCTCTCTCACTATCTCTCTCTCTCTCTCTCTCTCTCTCTCTCTCTCTCTCTCTCTATCTCTCATCCTCGCTTGCATTGAGTGCAGTGTCTTCGCTCGCTCTCTCATTTGTTTTGAGTAAATCTAACGGCGCGACAAATGCATATACAACAACAATTTGGGTTTCGATCAAAGCTCAAACGATTTTAGTCTTCTTTATACGCTGCCCTCCGTAGTACACAGTTCATGTCCCTCGTCCAACTTTTTGTTTGTGTACGACTCGAAAGAATATAGTTAAAATATTCTTATTATAGTCATAATAATAGTATTCAATTTATGTATAGTCATAATATTATTATAATTGTTTTGTTGTTGTAGACATGGGCATAACACGTGTAAGATCTACAATGTTTACACAATAATTAACAAGCCGAAGATCCAGCTAATTGCCAGTATTTAAATTATTCAGACTTAAAACCGAAAGTCTTAAAATAAAACCACAGCCGAAGAGGCTACAGTCGTGTACAGCTGTCCATAAGCTACTGTATACCGAAATACTAAATAAATATAAATGCACATCAAAGATTATATAAATATGTACTATATGATCTGTTAAACCTCTGTAACTTATATACCCCTTGTTTCAGCCTGTGACAGGTATGGTATGGTCAAATTTACATAAGAATGTACGGAGAAAAGGAGGAATACTGTGTGAACGTGTAAATATGAGGAATGTGCGTGTCAAAAAGAATAAAAACAAAAACATTGAATACGAAAATAGACAGAGGTTTAGCTAAATTTGACAATTTTGCTAATTAAATGAGCAACAACCCAAAATTTTTGTTTGATTATTGTTTGTTCTGTCCAAAAATAATGCGCAGAATATTGCTTAAATCAATATTTAATAAAATAATACCTCCAAAAAAAAAAAAAGAAGAAATGTCAGCGCGTGTGTTACCAAATTTGGTACTTGGTTCGATCGGACAGTTCCGTGTTGTGTTTATATATAGAAATATTGATGCAATATTATTCACACAATAACTTTATATTAATTCTGATTATTTGTTGCATTCTCTCGTTGATTCATTCATACAGTTTTATTATCAGTTCTCCAGTTTTCAGTTTCTGTATTTTGGTTTCAAATTAACACAACAGCCATAAAAATATCGAAAAATATAAAGGCCGAGGTTGAGGTTGAGCTTGATGCGAAGGCCAGGAGGTTAATGTGTTTTTAAATGCCCTGCTAATTGATGAGCGGCATCGGGAAATCAGACAAAAGCCCTCCACAATCTTTGTAGAACTCTAAAGGAGCTCTCATTGACGTAAAACTACCCAGACGAAATGATGCAATTTTTGTTTTTCATACGAGTAAACATGCAGTTTATATTCATACTAAATAATAATATATATTATTTATATTATTTCCTCCAGAAATAGTCAATAGTAATACCCACAATATTAAAACTCAATTGATTAAAATAAGATTTTAAAATAGTAAATTTCATATTAAAGCTGTTAAATCTTGTTTAAAACCTCAAAGAAAATACTACTCAATCCTCTTAACTTTCATTTCAAACCATAATACCCATGAATATGTTAATTTACGACAACCCCTAGTCAAGTTTTATCAATGCTTATGCTCATTTCCAAAGCCATACAGCCGTATACCGTATATTTTTCATCTTTTTCAAATGCTAACAACATTTGGGAGACCCTATCTGATCTGGGACGATCTTTGATCACTTTCACAAGACCATAATAATAACAAATGAATGCCCAATGGTGCAAAACGCATAAATTAATGCATTTCAATTGTAACAGGGTTGTTGTGGCTGCAGGGTTGTCAACTGGCCGAACATATTCATTAACAAGAGGGCGCATTGACAACAGTTGGCCACAACTTTCGAAAATGTTGTATTATTCCTCATCTATAGTATATATAGGGGCTGGACGTAATTAATGCAACTTGTCTTAACAACGAAAAGGGTTAACAAAATGTTGGTTGTGCGAGTAATTGTAATGAATACTCATACTTGTGTTTCATTGTTTGTTTAATTGAATTTGCTGTACACGAAAACAAAAAAACATAAACCAAACGAGATGCGTGTGATATTAAAGAGCAAGCGGTAAATTTTCGACCAACAGAGAAGAAAGAGACAAAGAGGGTGTTAGTGTACCGTCAGAGCCTTCGATCGATCATTTGCGTATGTGTGTATGTGTGTGTGTGTGTGTGTGTGTGTGTGTTTGGACACCAGCCACGAGATCAGCGACACCATCGGCGTTGAAAAGCCTTTTGGGGCTCACGTCGAGTACCTTTGCACCGCCGTTTTGCAGTTCCTTGGAACTCTTGGGCTCTGCAGTCGCCTGCACCACATAAACATTATTTCGATCCAACGCCCACTGAAGCCGTTTTGTGGTTTACCTTTTAGTCGCCTCAATTTATCTACTCTAAGGCGCTAAGAGCATGCTGACTTTGACGTACATTTTGCACAAGATGAATGCAATTAAATAATTCAATTCAATTAAATAATTCAATTCATTTAATTAATTTAATTTCTGCTCTAAATCTTGGCAGTTCTAAAGATTAATCATAATTGAGGTCTTGTAATAAGTTGTTAAAAATTCTATAAATTATTATTTAATAATTAAAATTATTATTTAATATTACAAATTATTATTTAATAATTAAAATTATTATTTAGTAATTCTTCTTCGGGTTAATTTACAAAATTTTCCTTTAAAAATTTAATTAATTGTTAATACTTAATTATTAATAAATTTTCTTTAAATAGTTGATAATAATAATAAATAAATCTTTTAAAATTATTTGCCAATAGTTCATTAATCTATAATTTTTAAGAATTATATTTCATATATCTATTATAATTTTGATTATTTATATCATATAAATTTTGTAAGTGTATTTATTATTCGCTTTGATTTCTTTTACATATTGCTGCAGCTCTTGTTATTATATGTGCTGTTGGTTTTTTATTCGTTTATCAGTTAAGATCAGCCATGGATATGTCTGCGACTCCGACTGGGGTTTATCCTGTTTCTGTGCTCGTGCGGACAGCCCGAACGTCTTCAGTTCGCAGTTTTTTGGGCAATTTTTTTTTTTTTGTTTTTTTTTTTTTGGGGCACTGAATTTTAATTAAAATATTTCTCAGGGTTTTTAGTTATATACATAGTTGATTTTATGCGCTGCATTTTTCCCCTTTTCAACGTGGGGCATTAACAGAGGTTGTTGCTGTTGCTGTTGCTGTTGCTGCTCTTGTCGTGATTGTGACACATTTGCATCAGATATGACAACCAGAGTGTGAAGTCAAAGGACACCACACACACACACACACACACACACACACACACACACACAGACATACACCCATGCCAAACAGTGACTCATAAATCACGTGCCTCAGACCCACCGAGTGGTACAAGGAAATGCAACAACTAAAAAAAAGAAAACCTACAAAAAAATTAACTTGTCAATGTCCTGGTAGTCGGAACACCTGAGCATCAGCTCGTAAATAGCTTAACTACTGCCATTCTTCAGCTATATATACTAGTATACAAATATATACTATATATGTATTATATATTCCTTTGTTTGATTATATATTCTTTCACACTGTTTTCAATTCCATTCGCACATTTGACACGTAAGAACTGGAATTTTTCTTCAACTCGCACGGGACGCGACATGGCGCCAGCACCTAGAGCCGTGTCCTGCTGCGTTTGCCAAAAGGACGCAAACGTTGCAAGACAGACCGACACACAGACAGCTGGGACAGACACCCATAGACACACATATATATATATGTATAACGTATAACATAACAATATATTATGTACTATTCCGAGTTGGGTCGTTAGGTAAGACTTGGGAGGTTTTTCGGAGGCGTGAGGTAAATGATGATGATATTCTTGGCCAAAATTTGCGGTTGGATATTGGCTGTAGGGTATTTTGGTATCGGTTATATAAGTGGCATGCCATATTGTATGTATGTTTGGGTGTGTGTTTTTGAATCGTAGCCAAAATTAGACTATTTTTGCACTTACCATAAAAATGCCGCCAGTTGACTGCAAATAGAAAAAAAAAATTATCATATAATAAACAAATTAAATATATAAATATTTGATAAAAATTTGCAAATAAAAATATTTTTTATAAGTAAATATTTGATAACATTTTTTTGCATTTTATATTATAATATTAACTATTTTTATTTATTTTTTTTTTGTAATTTTTTTATTGCTATTTCCTGTAAAATAATATGCTTAAGCAATTAATTTAGCAGGCGCCTCAATTGGTTATTATTTATTTATTTTTTTCTGTGTTTGTTTAATTTGTCATTGTCATTATCAGTTGCTAATTTTCCGTAATTTTCTTTTTTTTACCAATTTTCGGGCTGTGACAGTTGCGCATAAATCTCAATTAGCGTGCGCCTAATTTGTCTTTTGTGTTAGTTGGTCAAATGAAATGGACACGCCCACAATACTCTGATACGGCTAAATGCAATATTTAAAGAAAATATTATAACATTTTTATTTAAATTAAAAATTATAATTATACCTCTTTAATTCAAATTATTATTCAATTTTCATTTAGATTACTTGAATTTTTCAAATTCTTGCGCGCACTCAGGCACTGCACTGCTTGAAACTGTTGGCTCGCACTGCTTGCAGCTGTATGAAGCTGTTCGCTGTTCGCTGCTAACAGTTGCAACTTGTTGGCAGCTCTACACGTTAACAGAGGTCTGTTATGTACACTAACAGCGCATTGGGTATTCAAAACTCTTGCCAAGAGGCAGTGTTGCAGTTGTTCTGTATGGGTTTTTTTTTGGGTATTTCTAGAATTTGCAGGCTGTGATAAACTTTGCGTCATTTCGATGTGTGACACAGTTATGCTGTAAACAAAATAGCTGTTGCATTGTTATTGTTATTGTTTTTTTTTTGTTTTTGTTATTGTTGTTTTCATTTTTGTTGAATGATAAGAGCAGCTACCGAATTTCCTATCAAACAAATATTTCATTCATGTCAAATGGTTTTGTTTTTTAATTGAACTGATTTGCTTGCCTCACCTATATCACATAGGTCTCTCTATATGGTATCGGGTTATATCTGATGGCACTTAATTGAAAATTGAGACACGAACAAAGTCCAAATATTCAATTCTAACTTGGGGGTTCACTTCACCTATATGATATTGAGAAAATGTATAGCATAGCATTGAGTTTAACATAGTCGAGTGTTTTGTGACAGATTGTTCTCTGGGCAGCCTGTTATCAGCGCTGATTTCGTTTCAGACTAATTGCGCTGAACTCTGAAGGCCCCCGCCTTAACGGTAAACGGTAAAGTCAGCGACTGAGCAGAGAGATGATACCAGGTTCTGTACGAGTTGTTCGACTTGTAATCATTATAACTACGTTTTGTCTGACTTGCCACGATTAGATATCAATTTGGCTCAGTTTATCGATAAGCTTGCATATTGCTTAATAGAATCGACGTTTTTTTTTTCTTCATTTTTTTGGGTCGCTTATTTGATTTACAGCATGTGATCAATAAAAATTCAAAAAAAATAAAGTACAAAATAATGCTGGATAATCGATCAATATGCTGCGAACTGGACCTTGCACAATAAATTGTGAAATTTCTGTTCAGTGCGGTCCATAAAAGAAATAAAAAAAAAAACAAAGATTAGGCTTAAACCATTTGAGATTAGTTAATAAACTTGGCGGCTCATCATAAATTCTAGCCAACAAACAGTCTACAGTAAGGAAAGAAACAAAAACATAACAAGATTTAACGTTCAAATGTTAACAGCAGCCAAGCAGCGCTGTTAATGTTATCAAACAGCGAACGAGCGAACGAGCGACCAAACGAATGAACGAACGAGCAACCGAACCGCAGCGAACGAACATCGAACACAGAGCTCTAACATGTGCGCTGCCATTTTGAGTTTAACATAACAGCGCTCGTCTGATTAGTTAACAGCGCTGTTAGCGGCGCCGAGACTGAAACTGCGACACACACAGGGCGCACACGAAATTCGTTCATATCTCTGGCTGAGTTTGTGTGCAACTTTCGTCGGTTTAAGATCGCTGCCGCGAACAGAGCGGATAAAAAGAAATAGGAAAAACACAAAAAAACGCGTTAACAATCTGAATGCAAGAGTTAAGCAAAATACTACGACAACAACAAATTTCAATCAAATCAAATTCAACAACAACAAAATTCAAGAAGAAAAAAAAAAAAACAAAACAAGTTGTGAATGAATTTAAAAAATAAATACATTTTTTAAATTTCTAAAAATTGAAATTGTAACTGAATATGTTACAAAAGCAAATGCAAAAGTTCAACGCGAATGAAATGAAATGAAAGTGAAAAGCGCATGAAAACGCATACGAAAAATTCTACAATAACTGATTTTGTTTTAAAAATCGACTTGGAAATTTATAAAATAAAGATATAAAAAATATTTCAATTAAATATTAACCAGTTTAATTATAATTATAAAAATATATACATATATTGTCCCAGTGCCAAAATTAATATATATATAAATTATAAAACAAATTGTAACGAAATTTCTGCTGCAAATTGTATAAAAAGAAATCGAATAAATAATTATAAAATTATAATTATATAAATTATAAAAAAAGTGCAATACACACACACATACATACATAATATTAATAATAATTTTATTATAATTATTATACACATATCAAAATAAAGGAGCAATAATTATTATATACATCAAAAAAGTGCTGCAAAAAAAAAAAAAATTCAAATAAATGAAAACGAAAACAAAATAAATAAAACAAAAAAGAATTAAATAAATTTGTAACTCGTCTCTTGTTACAACAAATTTGTTTTTTTTTCGCTGTGTAAATTCAGTTTTTTTGTTAACGCCGCACATTTTGCATATATTAAAGAAATATATATATATAAACAAGTGCAAAACTCTATATAGAAATATATTTATATATATATATATTGAAGTTCGTATATTGTATACGATTCGATCGTTCATCAAATGCCATGCTGAATGCATCCAGAGGCCCAACACCGTATCACTGCTACGCACAATAGACCCATGTTGGATTATAATTTATACCCTTAAATTTGGGGGCTACAATGCGGCCAGAAATATACAATGTAAGTACGGTTCAAAATAGCACCCACATTGCATAAATCCCATCGATTACATTCATCGTTTATAGGGAATTAGATCATATATGAATATATGTATATATGTATGTGTATGCAGTACCTGCAACACCTTGTTGAAGTGCCTCTAATTACCTACGATCATTTATCGCTGATAACTCTATTTGGTGGCTCTAGGGCTTTACTTTCATTTGAATTTTGTGTCTCACGTTCAGTTCGCTTGAACTCGATCATATAAGTATAAAAATAAATACGATTTATGATTTAATTATAACAATTGTTACGTTTTTTCTTACAATTGTTTTTTTTTTTTTTTTTTTTTTTTTTGTTGAATTCAATAGAACAACATGTGGCAGAACAGAAAGCGACGATATCTGTATATCTGTTGCATATCTTATGACATATAGGGTGTGTTTTGGCTTTTTTTAATAGATTGTAAATTAATTAAGTTATACTAGAGTTTATAAAAGAAATTATATATTTTATATTTAGAAATATATATATTGAAAACCACGTGTAGCAATATGATCCAATAAAAGGAACACCCTATGCCAGGCCCCTTAGTTTAAATTCCCATTTCCCCTTTTCTTCTTTTGGGTTTGTCAAAAAGAAACCGAGGAATATGCAGCACAAAGAGACAGTGAAAAAGCAAAGCACCTTGACCTGCGAATGTGTGTGTGTGAAGTCATAAATACTATAAAAAATATATATCATTTAAGATCAGAATTTCACTTAAAAAACAAATATATCAAAAAGCACAATTAAATATATATATGAAGGTATAAAGTATATATATATATATATTGCCATTGATAGTGAGAGTAAGAGCGAGAGCCATATATGAACTTGGAACTCAAACCGGCAATAATTGCTATTTTTTATAACTTGTTATGGCACCAACACAAGCACAAAAAACTCCAGGATAATGCATGCTCAATCACATATATATGTGTGTGAGAGAGAGTGTGTGTGTGTGTGTGTATGTGTGTGCACAACCCCTTTTGCTTTAAAAAAATATATATATATAAAAAAAACAAACCAATCTTTAGATGCAAAGGGTAGCGCTCCCTGTCTCCCTCGTTCTTCCACTCTCTTTCTCTCTCTCTCTCTCTCTCTCTCTCTCTGTGTGTAGTGGCATGTCCTGATCTCAGGACATTTACCTGAGTTATAAATCAATTGTAGCAGCAGCAACAACAACAACAATATCAACCCTTTGGCCATAAAAAAAAAAACCGCTTTAAACAGCTTTCGAAATGAACTTAAGACAAACAAGAACTTAAACAAAATGTGCCATAAAACAAATAAAAAACACATTGATATAAAATGAAAATTTTTGAACAATTTTAAAACCCATAAACTAGACTAATAATAACTTATGCACACGCCCCACCCCCCCACCATCATCATAAAACCAGGCGACAAATGTAACACCCAAAAAAACTTTAAAAAAACTTGGAGAAAAAGAATAAAAAAAGAATTTCAAAAGTCAAATAAAGCCACGCCTCATTATATTTTTTTCCCATTTTTTTTTTGGGGTCTTTTGATAAGCGCACATTTCGTAAAAATTTAGACAATATTTGATTTGAGTTTGAAGTTTTCATTTCTTTTATTAATTAAACGGAAATGCACACAGATAAAAAAACACAGACACACACACACTGCTATACACTGCCATACACTGCTATACACTGCTATCAAACATGTATTAATACAACAAACTCTTCATTTCTTTCTGTGTATCTTTTGTTAAGAGTCTTAAGTTTTTTTTACAGCTCTGCTAAATTCAAGTAGCCAAAAAGTGTTGGAGATCGGCTTAAGATTGTTTAGTTTAGTGTGTATTTAGCCATAGTTTAAATGCCCATAAAAATTATAATTATTTATAATTATACAAATATTTATGGGTTTTGGCAAAAAAAAAAAAACGGAGTTAAAGAAACCGCAATGTTTTTTTTTTGTAGGTATTTTTAATGTGCAAAGTGCAGCAGCTTTAAAGCTTTTAAGAGCCAGCTTTTAGCTAATCGGCATATCGTTAAATGACAAATGGATAGAGGGACAGTCGGACAGTCGGACAGTCGGACAATTGACACATTGACAGCCAGCAGTGAGTGCAATCTGTGCAGACAGGCTTCCATAATTCTATATATATATATATATACATATATACCAATAACTCCATTTGTATCTCTATTTGTATCTCTATCTGAATGTCTATCTGTATCTCTATCTGTAGCTGCAGGTGTAGCTGTATCTTTGGCTGTGGCTTTATTTGCCTTAGTCTGTGTTTTCTTGTATTTACTTATTGATTGCATTAATCAAGGCTGCACAAATATGTGCCAAGTCATATAGTATATATATATATATATATATGTACTATACTATATATATATAGTATATATATAGACGATATTTTGTTGCTGTTGCTTGATTCGTGATTTGCTCAATGCGTATCTATCAGTTCATAAATCTCAATAAAACGGCACCCCAAAGCACATGTGACTACCCACAGTTGCTTCAAGCCTATTGACACATATAAATATATTTATATACTTATGTATATATATATATAAATCTCTATTTTTTGTTCCTTTTTTTCAATAATCTTTAAGTGCTCAACAAATTCCTTTGCATTTCGCATTAAATTGCTATTAATTTCATTTAATTACTTCAACATTTTTCGCACTCATTTAAAGCTTTAGTTTAGGGCTTTGTTACAGTTTTTCCAATATTTTAAAAATTTTTTCTTTTAGTGTTTTTTTTTTTACAATTTTTATAGTTTTTTTTCCAAGTTTTTAATATTTTTATTCTGTTTAGTTGTTTTTCTTTTTAGTTTTATTTTTGTATATATTTTTTTAAAAGCGTTACAGCTAGAGCTGGGATATTATCGATGTCACTATCGATAATATTGATGGTTTGTGATTTTTCAAAGTATCGACGGTTTACCATTGACAAAATGATGCGAAGAATTTCCTGTAAAATAATACCACTACTACTACTACTACTATTACTACTACAACTACTCCTACTATTACTACTGCTACAACTACTATATCGATAGTATCGATAGTATTGAACTATTATACTCATCACTATCGAATGGCGCCACTATCGATAGTATCCCAGCTCTAGTTACAGCTGATAGAGCCGGCTGTCGCCAACTTTCCAAATGCATCTAAATAAAAACACAATAACTACAACAAAAACAAAAAACATGCATAATAAATAAATACAAAAAAAAAAAATCGCACACAACTCACATAAAATTATGGCGGGCGTTTTTTCTTTTTTTTTTTTAATAAGCAAAAAAACCAAACAAACTTCATAAATACAACAAAAAAAACAAAAAAAAAAGAAACTCAAACGTTGGCGGCTCGCTGCTCGAAATATAGTATAAAAAAATTCAGTAAAAATAAATAAAATATAAAAAAACTGTCACTTCAAGTTTTATAATTAGGTTGTGCGCGGGTGGCTCAAAAGCTGCAAAAATCTAGGCAATTAGTGGGCGGCAATGGGGCAGGGCGAGGGAGCATTCAAAACTGAAAGAGCTTTGATCTTGCAAATCGTTTTCTTTTTTTTTTTTTGAGATATATTTATATATTTATTTTTTTAAATACATATTTCTTTGTATACATTAAAATGGTCTATGGCTTAACTTAAGGGTTTCAATCTATAGGATAAAAGGGGCGGGAGTGGTTATTTCCCCCTTTTACACTGACGCAGGCAATTCCTACTTAAAGCCGCCAGCAACAAAAATTGACCTCAAAAGTCACGTTTCATCATGATGATGATGATGACGATGACGATGATAATAATGAGAAATATGATGTTCTATATGATGCTTCATATAGGGCATACCTATAAATATATGTACATATTTATATATATATATTTTTTTTATAGCTATATAGGGTATATATCAGTGCATGATTGCAAATTGTGACTCAGCTTGAGCTCAGCATTTTATAAATAACGCATGAGAGACGCGTGCGTTTTAAAACGCGCACAAAAAATAAAAAAAAAAATTTTAAATAAAAAAAAAAAGTTAAGCTTTTGTTTACGTTTCATGAAATGTTTATAAATAAATTGCGCCATTTGCTAACAAACATTCGAGCGCATTTTAGCACAAACTATTTGCACAATTTAACAAACAAAAAAAATTGAATTTTTATTAGGGGATTTATTAGAGTCACTTAAATAAATATATAGAATATATATATAAAATTTGTAAAAATTAATAAATTAATTGTAAATATTTTAATTATCATATGCAAATAAAAATTTAGTTGATTTAGCATATTTAAAGCATATATTAATCCATAAGCAGACCTACATAATTCATGATTTATAGGCACAGATTTGTAGTATAGTTAGACCTGATTATAGCTTATGGCTATATATATTATAGCTTCATGTTGTTCCAGCAAGTTTTATAGCGCTAAATAACTGTTGTTTTTTTTTTGCAGCACCTAAATGAATTTATGATAGCTGCAATTGCGCTAAAAAGATTTAGTCACAACAATTAATTTAATAACTATAGCAAAAAAAAAAAAGAGACACGACTTTTATGTTTATAGCATGGGCACTATAGGTAGTTAAAACATATATATATGTGCCATACATATATGAATGTAATAATACAGCAAGTCAGAGAACAACAACAACAACAAAAATAACAATAATAATAACAAAAACAATAACAAAAACAACAACAATAAAAGTCTGGGAGTGCGACGCAAAGTTATTATCTTATCGCTAACACGTTCAAAAAAAAGCGGGTAAAAGAGCAAAGAGAATAAGAAATAAGAAAACACACACATACATATATGTACTATAGAATGTGTATAATATGTTGTAGAAATAGTAGTATATGTAGTAGTATTATATATAGTAGTTATAGCCCCTAGTAGATCAAGCTATGCGTATTATACCATGGCATTCATATACCAAAACAAAAAGTCCAAATGAAATAATAATATAATAACAATGAGTATAAATAAATGGCATAATATACACTATAATGCACATATAATTTTGGCATACATATATATAATTTTTATAGTATTTTTTTAGTATTTCTTGTGCCGTTAAATAAAGTCACGGCCCTCTCAATTGTTTTGTTGTTTATTTTGTTTTGGTTTTTTAGCTCTCTTTTTTTTTGCTCTCATTTTCCAACTGGCAACTAAAACATTTTTGTTTTAGTTACTGCAACTAGTTAATACAAATATATATATATACTACATACCTCTATATAGAGCTATGGCCTATGGCTATGCATTAACTTATCGCCTGGCTAGGGCTTTACTCAAAAATTTTTACTACATTTTACAACGCTTTGGGTGGGCTGCTGTTGCTTTCTTTTATGTTGTTGTTGTTATTGTTGTTGTTTTTTTAGGTAATATAAAACAATTGAAATACCTTTACAGCTATGCAGCTGCACTTTGCTTTGTGTGTGTGTGTGTGTGTGTGTGTGTGTGCGAGCGAGCGAGACAGCCTTAGGCAGACTGATAAATCACGAGTGCGTTTAATATACGTGGCTGTTAAAATTTTTCAATTTATGCAAATATTTGCATAACAAATTACCAAGTCGGGGGCTAAGACAAACCCCCGTTCCCCCGCCACTGTCCCCTTCTCCATTCACTTGAGTGCGTGAGCTTTGGGTGCAAGCGAGACAGCATTAAATGCATTTAGGGCCGCCGTTGCACCTGACCTACAATGGGCAACAGCAGCAGCAGCAACAACAACAGCAGCAGCAGCAACAACAGCAGCAGCAGCAGCAGCAAGAGCCACAATTAAACAAACAAACAGCACGAGACGTGGCAGCCTGATTCAAAGAGGGGCAGCAGTAAGGGCGTGGAGAGTGAAGGGGGGAGGGCAAGTTGCCTCAGTTTACTTTGCATTCTCGATTTCCTTGTTGTTATTGCTTTTCCCTCTCTCTCCCCCTCTCTTTCTCCCTCCCTCTCTCTCTCCCTCTCTCTCTCTCTCTCTCTCTCCTTCGTTTTGTGTGTGTTTTACTTGCGCTCTTTGTTTGTATTTCGCTTTGCATTGTTTTCGTTCAATCGATTGCGCAGCGTCGATGACATGTAATCGTTGTTATTTATGCCACTGCCACGCCCACTTTTCAATTGTTGCACACACACACACACACACACAGAGAGAGAGAGACAAACACACTTGCTGCTGCCGCTTATTGCGGCTAATTGTGGTATCAATTATGGCCATGCTAAGTGCCTCCAACTGCTGCCGGCTCTGTCAACTCTGGCAACGCTGGCAACGCTGGCAACTCTGACAACTATGCCAACTTGTTGTGCCCCACCCACTGCACCACTGCAAACGACTACCTGCCCCTCCGCTCCCCGCTCCCACCTCTCTCTCTCTTTCGCCCGCTCCCTCGCTCCATCCGCCTTCAGCAAGACAACCCTTTACCTTCGTTAGTTGAGCTCCATGTAATGCTAATTATATGGCGGCCTCTTTACGCGCCGCTAAAGCCAAAGCTAAATATGAATGTATATGGTAGTATAAACGATATTTTGCATATGATTAGTTATTAACTATTTATAACCTGCAAATTGCATTGGGCAACTTCTGTAGTAGCTGTAGTTATCACATATTTGTATGCATATATACATATACATATATGCATAACCGAATGATCAAACAGCTCAGTGTCAACAAGTGTAATAACTACAATAGATTGCAGCAAACGTTTTGAAGAATTTCCTCCAGGTTTATCGATAATTTATCGTTTCATATAGGGCCATTGTTTAGATAGAGTTTTAACAATTGGAATCGAATCGCATAAATTACCTATTACTTAACCTAATTGAATCATAATTTGCATATTTTCAGGGCACATTTTTAAATATAATTCGATTAGACTATTTAACTTTCCGGCTAAGTACATAAATAAAAGAATACTATGCATTATATACTGAGCTTTCTCATGATATTTATAATTAAATGATCAATTTCTAATATAATTCCTCCTGGATATGGAATTCTTCATCAATAAAATTTGGTTTCTATAAAGAATCTAGAAACTGTTAAAATTTCTAATGGTTTGTAGCTCTTCAAGGAGGGGATTGTACATTTCTGTAGATGTATGGAACCCTATGCTATATCACATTTAGATCTTCCAAGCATACTTACACTATTCAAATTTTCAATTTTATTACAGCAAAAAAAAATATATAAGCTGATTCGAACTTTCAAATTATCTAAAGTCATAATTAATGTGAGCCTCAACTTTTAGGGCTTGTAATATAATGGATTTGATCGTATTCGATTATTTGAAGGCATATTCATGTAAAGAGAGATTGTAAAATAGATCTCACAGATCACAGTACGTCTTGGCCTGTGTTGTGATCTGTGAGATCTATTTTATACTCAACAAGTATTAATCCCATCAGTCATAGAGAGAGAGAGAGAGAGACAGAGAGAGAGAGAGACAGAGAGAGAGAGAGAGAGAGAGAGAGGGAGATTTTCCAAAGGATCGAGATCTAGAAAGAAGTGGAACAGTTTTGCTTTTTCGAAGAGGTTTACT
>JBANCZ010000356.1:0-39780 GCA_037040025.1 Sphaerogastrella javana
CTATATTTCTATCTATCTATTTATCCATCTCTCGATCTCTATATGTCTCTGTTTATCTATCCACCTATCTATCTATTAATCTATTTATCTCTCTATCTATCTTTAAACCTATCTGTCTATTTATCTACTTAACTATCAATCTATTCATATGTTTATCCATCCATCCATCTATCCGGCAACCTGTTTATTTACATACAATATCTATGTATCTACTTTTATTTGTTCCTGTCTATATATCTATATATGTACCTATCTACGTATCTATCCATCTATCATCATCTATCCATCTATTTATCAAGCTACAGTATCTGTCAATCTATCTATCAATCTATCACCTATCTATATTTATATACCTATCAATCTTATCATCTACTCAGCTATAATTTTGCCTATCCAATCACTTCTCGACCTATTTATCTAAATCTCTTTATTTATATATTTTATGCATCTATTCAGTGAATTTTATATAAAAATGAAATGTGTAGCATATATTTCTTATAGAATTGTCGTTGCAATAGGGTATTTAATAGTCACATACCTTCATTTCAATTTGTATTTTCTGTTACTTTTTTTGTCAACTGTCACACATTTTGCTACCCGCACTTTATTGCATATCGTTAGCATGGTTGTTGTTCTTTTGTTATTGTTGCTGTTGTTGTTGGAACGTGCTTTTGCATTTTTTATGAAAATTTAGAGGCTATTGTTGCAATTGTTGTTGTTGTTGCTTTTGTTACACTTGCGCGCACTTTAATTAAATATTTATTCCAATCATTTTGGGCAAATGGAAATGCGTTCAGGTAATATCAACTGAATCACGGCTAAAGCTTAAGTGAGATACACGAACAGCGACAGAGCGAGAGAGAGAGAGAGACTGAGAGAGATAAAGATAGAGAGTGAGTGACAATGACAGACTGTGTGAGAGTGAGAGAGAGAGAGAGAAAGAGAGAGAGAGAGAGAGGCTGCACTAACATTTGTCATTACACATTAATAGCGCATCATTAATCTTTTCGTGAGCTGTTGGCCAAATGAATGCTGCTACCAAGGGCCAAGTCCCGTTAATTAATGTATGCCATTTAGCCGGAAAATTGCAGGGGTGCACACACACACACACACACAGATACACACACACACATACGTTTTATATACGCACGTATGCATGTGTGTGTCTGCAGGCCCATCATAATGAGCGCCAATTTAGTATGATTGTGTGTGTGAGTGCGTATGTGCATGTGTATGTGCGAGTGTGTGTGTGAGTGCGTGTGTGAGTGTGTGTGAGTGTGAGTGTGTCGTTGTCGCCACCGCAAACAAGCAAAGGCCAAAGCCGCAGGCCTCATACCGAGCGCCCTTAACTGAACTTTCCGCTCTATCCCACTCTACGCTTACTCTATCTCTCTCTCTCTCCCTCTCTCTCTTTCTCTCTCCCTCTCTCTTTCTTTCACTGTCCATTTATCTGCCTCTCACTGGCTTTGTGCTGCTCTCTCAGCCCAGCAGGTATGCTTGATTAATGCTTTATAACAGGCCACACAATATACACACACACACATATACACAAACAAAACAAGGTTGTGTCGCTCTCTCTCTCTCTCTCTCTGTGTGTGTGTGTGTGAGGGTGCATGTGTGTGTGTGTGTGTGTGTAGAGTGAACCCACAGATGTCGCCCTGTTGCCCTGCGGGCCCCTGGCGAGGTCCTTGCATTTTAACATTAATTTAGTGGAATGCTGCAAAGGACTATGAAAGCTTTTCAGCGTCGTCGTCGACACATGTTAATCCTGTCGTTGCCGCTATACCATAACCACTCACATTCACATTCACATTCACATTCATATTCGAATTCTACATACACACACATTTGCATTCATACTTTAAAACTCACTCGATGGGGCAAAGCCACTGTATAATCGGTTTTTTGGATACATTCGATTTGAACCATGCTTGAGCAGAGACTGTGGCTCTATAAGCGGATTATACTATAGATGTCTAGAAGAAGGGTTTCTGTTTGAAATATCATAATGTATGAAGTAGAAATTATAAGGCAGAGGTGATACAGTAGGTAAGGCTACTCATTCATGACAGCGATTAACAGATTTGGTAAAATATCTAGCCAAAATTAAAATAATAAATTTATATATATGTTTTTTAATTTGATTTAATAGTTTTTTTATTTATTTTTTTTTTAATATTTTATAGAATAAATATTATTTTATTTTATTTATAAATTATTCTACATTATTAATGTAATTCGAATTTCTTAACTTTTTCTTTATTGTCAATTTCAGCACTAAAATTTCGGTCAATATTATTTTTAAAAAAAAATCGATCAGCTCCCACACCCAAACCCATACCATATAAGGTGGACAGCGATGCCTAAACGACCGACCGACTGCTGTCCACCGACGCCGCCCTGCTGTATCACCTGCAACAACCCATGCTGTGAGCCCTGCAAGACCTATTGCATATTTGATCTGGAGAGCGCAGTTTTTGGTAGGTTCATGTGGTACGCTTAGGTATAACACCTTCCAAATGAATCATTCCGTTCAGATACACGTCATATTTACAATCGCGCATTGCGTGTGCTGATGTCCAGTTATGATAAGACGCTTCCGGAAGAGGTGCTGATGCAATGCGGTCCCATGGAGACCTCGGAGATGGCCGAGTTTATATGCCGTAAGTGTAATCTGCCCGTGCTCTGGGAACAATTCCTCATACAGTTGAATGAGCTCACCTGGGAATTTATATCGTATCCGCCGATGATGGAGGGCGTGGAGCATTTGGTATATCATTTGCATCAGAACTGTATTGGTTTGGCTCTGATCACATCAAGCCCGCGTTCCATATACTGCAAGAAGATAAAAGGACGTGAAGAATTCTTTGAGCTGTTCGAACATGTTCTCTGCGCCGATGACTACAACCAGCCCAAACCGGAGCCCGATTGCTATTTATTGGCCATGTCACTATTCTGCAATAAGCCTAGTCCCGATTGTTGTTTGGCCTTCGACGGTACCGTAAAGGGTGTTCAAGCAGCCAGTGATGCTCGTCTGGAGGTCATAATGCTGCCCGATCCGGAGTTACCCTGCTGCTGGTCAGAGCTGGCCACACAGCGTTTAGAGACGCTGCGTGATTTCGATCCCAGAGATTTCGGAATGCCGTATCTGGAACCACTCCCACCACCGCCCGAGCCAGAGCCAGAATTACCCACTGAGGATGATGGGTTGGTCATGGGTTCGTTTGTTGATGAAGCGATCGACGGGGAGCAGGATGGAGACCCAGCAGAGGCTCCGCCCGAGGAGTAGATACATTTTAGGTCAATAACTGAATCCAATTAATTTGTAGGTAACAAAAATGAAATGACTTATTTTATATGTGCTGACCAGAAACATTCTGTATTTGAATCATCATACCATCATATGCAAATTAAATTATTGAAATTTCAATGGAAATGATTTAAGTCAAAGATTTCCGCAATGCGATGCAGGCCGCTTTCAATTTCCCCCCAAAAAGATTATCCAGATTGTCATTATAAACAGGATAAGACGGACAATAAATCAAACTGCATTAAGTCATAAAGGATATTTTATCGTGCTTGCGTTCATCTCTGTCTCTGTCTCTGTCTCTGTCTTTCTGTCTGCCTGTCCGATTGTCTTTTGCAGCTAAAGTCAATTGTTGACAATTTAATTATTCAACATAATGCGCATACGCCGTGTGTGCCAGTGCAAGTGCAAAGACGCCAGTCGTGTGTGCAGCAGCAGCAGCTTGTGTCACCAACTTGCCACAACTTTTGCCAACTTATAATTACTTAATGCTTCATCCAGACAGACCCACACAGCCCACATCCCTACGTAGCTCTTGTAAGCCCTGGAGCACCATCTCAATCTGCCTCAATCTGACTCCATCTCCCACTTTCTCTCTCTCTATACTCTGTCTATGCCTCATAACAGCTAGCCTTTTGGCCATAAAAGCAAAGTGAATAAACCTTTTAACTCTTTAGACTGTCATTGCGACTGCGACTGCGACTAAAGTAACTTTGCTTTTTATTTTAGAATCATTATATATATATAAGTTTTTTCTGCGCTTTTGGATCCCTCACTTCCGTTTTGCCTAATGAACGAGCGCCACAGGAAGCACTCAAGGGCAGCAAAAATAAAGAGCATAAGAAGTCCATATATATGTTTAAGTATTATATATATAGGCATGATTATATGTACATATGCATATATATGTATTATTATATATATATATATATTTGCAGTGCCAGACTTCAAGTTATAGTGCGAAAACTTGGAAAATCTCCACATTGCTACTCCTGCTCCAATTGGCTTAATTTGATTGTTTTGAAATTAAATAAAAATAATTTAAAATAATTATTTTGAAGGGGTTAAAAAAATGAAAACTACAGTTTTAAAAAATGTATATTGAAGGATTAAAAAAATTATAAAAAATAGTGCAAATTTTACTTTTTTACCATAGAATTTGTACAAATTCCCAGACTTCATTTCTTGTCTAGTCTTATTCCTATTGATTTTATTTAGAGAGAAATTTATTTCTATAAATTTCAGTTATTACCATTCCAGTTGTAAACGGCGGTTCCAAATCTCAGCATTAAACTTAAATTAATTTCCACTTTAGTTAATTTCATTATGAAATGCTGCAAAGTAAATGTTGCACATGCATTTTAATTAAACTACTTTCAACTTTTAGCTACGTGCAAATGCAAATACTCTACTTTTGCTCCACGGTGCACAGTGGATGCCAGTTGTATGCTACAGCTGTCAATTTAGACGCGTTTTGGGATAGCGGACTTTTTGGCACTTTGCTTAGCCTAAGTTCAAGTTGATTCGGTTCAGATTCAGGCTGCATCTTGTTACAAAGTTTGTGTAATTGATTAAGCAGCTGCTGCTGTTGCTGCTGCTGCGGCAGCGACAAACTTCGCCAGCGAGTCGAGTGTGCGTCACGTAGTGCCACGTGCTGCACGTTGACTTTGGGGCATTCAACGGTCCCACAACATCAGCATCATCATCATCAGCATCATCATCATCATCAGCATCTGTCAAGTGCCTAAGTCTTATGAAAAAATTATTAGATGCACATTAGTTGGCTTAAAGCTACAATTGAACTAAAAGTTAAACAAGCAGCATTAGGCACCTATACTAAACTACAAATTCTAATACTAATTTATTTAATTTTTCTCCCTTAGTAAACAAATATAAATTGGGGGGAAACCGCAGTGTAACAAGCGGCACTGGCTAGTCGATAAAAATGGCTTTAATTAATCGGAAGTGCTGCGTCAGCTGTTGCCACAAAATGGCTAAAAATGTGAAAGAGTATGTGTGTGTGAGTGTGAGTGTGAGTGTGAGTGTGAGTGTGAGTGTGAGTGTATGTAGCTCCATATAAGGTATATATAGATATAGAAAAGCTGAGTATTTGAATGCAGCGACGAATTGTGCGCATAAATTATGCAGCCAAACCATTTTGGGCCAAGCATTTATGGCCACATCGGGTTTTTCTGGCCACAGACGGCGAATGGAATGCAGTGTGGGATGGGGGATTGGTCACGGGTTTGGGTCTGAGACTGGGTTGTAGCATGCAACAGCCGACTGGCCAGCAACAATATGTTGTAAACGTTTAATTTGAGCGCGTCTCTAATCGCTGTCCTGGCAACGTGCAACGTGCCGCAGCACACACAAACACACACACACACACACACACATACATATACACTGCTCAACCTGGTCGCTTGTAATTGCGTTCATTGAATTGTTAACTGGATTCGTTGTCTACGGCCAGCCGTTGGCCACAACCGCAGCAGCAGCAGCACCGCCAAATGGCTAAAAGCCGTTGTTATCCTTGTGGTTGTTGCGGCTCTCTCCGTGTATGTGAGAGTGTATGTGTGTGTGTGTGTGTGTCCCTTGAGTTGATTTGGTTTTGGCTGCCACCGCACAACGCATTGGGATTTGATACCAAACCAAATCACACTTACCCTCACCTCCACATCCTCTATGTAGTTCGTACCCTCGTTTTAGTCGAACGGTCAATGCGCTAGAAACTTTTGGCTCGCTGCATTTGGCATTTATTGGTATTGTTCCAATTAAAGTTCGACTAGTGCCATAAAATATGCAAACACGTAAAAGTTCCATCACATCAATTCACTTCAGTCCTTTGGCTCCAGGACCTTAATGCTTAACGCTCAATGCGTTTAACTGCAGCACAGCTAAAAATGCTGCCAATAAAAGGTAATAAAACTGTAAGTACATCAACAACAGACTTCCAGAGAGACTTCCAATGAGACCTACAATGAGATTTCTACTCCATTTGCCCACTGACTAAATAAAACTTACTCCATCTTCAAATCAAGCGAATAATACTAAACAAATTCATTAAAAAGATAAACTAATACTTAGCATATTAAAACGAAAAATTAATAATTTTTAGAAGTGGGTTCTATATGGAGTACAAGGTTGCTGGAAATACCAGACAAGATGGAGTTAAATATTGTATGATTAAGTATATGATTTTGAAGGAAGTATTTTTTAATGACTGAACAATAAACTTCTATTATTTTTTTTAGACTTAAGTGGGTATATTTTCTTATGCCTTCTAGCTATATTCCCAAGCTATTCATAAATATGCAATGCATATAATCTCCGAACAATCGGTGTTTGGCTATAGCCTTGAGCCAAGTAATACACATGGCGAGAGCTGAGTGTTTTTTGCACTCAATAAATATTGTCTGACCGCACAGTATCTATCGCTCATCGAGGTCTCAAATGTCAGAGACACAGACATATATAGGCACATACAGGAAGAGAGATGGACAGACTGACAAACAGATAGACAAACATACATATAGACATAAAGACAGTGAGGCAGGCATACATCGTTGTCGTGGCATCACGCACCACACAGAAGCGGCTCGTGGGCGCCCCAGAGGCGTACTTGAGCAATTTCCCAACGGTGACACTGGCACCGGCTACACTGGCTCCACTGGCTTCACTGGTTGCTTCACTTTCTTCAGTTATATGGTAGTCGAAAAATGCACGAATCCCGCAACAAAGTAGAAAAAGCATGGCACAAAGTCCAATTTGTTTGTAATGGCATTTACTTTGTTTACAAAATAAATTTTGTATGCATAGCGAGTAGTTGTTGTCCCGTCGACTCGCTCCACAGTTTTTGAGTCTGTGTATGAATCCCTTCTTTCTCTTCCCGTACTCTCTCTGTGTGTGCCACACCGCAGCAAAAGGAATAGGGCAAAAATAAAGGAGCAAACACAACAAAATAGAATAGATAGATGCATATAGACAAAATTCTAAAATCGCTGTACCATAAAATTTCCCCATTGGGTGTTTGGGTTCTCTTTTTCTGGGCAACGACAAGGACGCCGCTCTGTCCTTTTCGCTGTTTAATTTTACAATTGTCCTTTTCGATAGCAAAATTTCCAAGGCGGACAGACTATCGGACAGAGCGAGAGAGCGGCGGTTATCTATTCCGGTCAGAAACTGTTGTGGTTTGTGATTTATGTTTGTTTATATTGTGCAACATTTGTTTTATTTACCGCACAGTCACACAAGAAAACAAAAAGAAACCATAGAAAGCGGCTTAGAGAGCATGTCTGAAAGTAGTTGTAGTAATAGTTTGATATTGTATATATGTCTGTACGAGTAACCATATCCCGCAAACTATAAGTACTACAGTATCTATATTTGACATGAATGTTAGGCAGATCCACGGTATTTTAAATTTGTTATTTAGAACACCAAGTCAAAAGACAGATGAGTTTTATTTGCTCCATTGTCATATATTATATAATATAATACATTATATATTAATAATTATTTAACTTTAGGACAGCCTTGCTGCTGCGTTTTTCGTAACATTACTTTACCAAATTGTTGTACCGCCGAGTCGATTCTGCTGACAACATCATCCGAAGGTATACGTTTACGTGTATACGCAGCAGCCCATTCTATGAATGAAAATCTTCTTAAGTAACAAATATGATATATAATCTTAGTAGCATTTACCAAAATGCATAACACCGTCCGTATCGAAGCACATATAGTGAATGCTATAGTTGTCATAATCTGTATCTGTCACATAGATTTGTACATTCTTCTGATTGCCTACATATAGAATACAGTTACAATCTTTTCTATTTATTCACATTTAGATTTGATACTACTTACCAGCTTCCAGTGTATAATAGCCAGCTTCCGGGTTTACCTCCAGTAATTTTTTTGTGGTTGTTGTAGCAGTCAATTTCCTTAATATTATAATATTTTATTATCGATATGATATATGTATATATATAAAGATTAGCATACTTTCCATGAACCTTAGTAGTTCTGATCCTATAGTTATTACTATATTTTGATTTAGCAAAATCAATGTACATGCATTTGGGTAAATCTCCATCAAAGCTTTCATAAATCGAGTACAGATACCATCTGCCCAAATTGCGCTTTAAATCAAAATTTTCTACAGATGTAATGTTACTGTTGCAAGGTCCAGCATCAATTGCTAAGCCAAGTACTGAAGACCTGAATAATGTCATTGACAGGGCAATAAGCCTTATTTTAGAAAATACTTGGGTTAGTTGAAAGATATTCATCTTATTTATGACATTACATACCAAAAGTGCTTTATGTTCGACATGTTGAAAAACTGCTACTGAACTGCAACTACTACTCTATTGTGGAAAGTAATATATCTAAATACGGTGAAAT
The DNA here is from genome assembly GCA_037040025.1 of Sphaerogastrella javana. NCBI lineage: Eukaryota > Metazoa > Arthropoda > Insecta > Diptera > Drosophilidae > Sphaerogastrella > Sphaerogastrella javana. Next base: position 8,717 of record JBANCZ010000356.1, read on the forward strand.
TTGATAGAACTGAATAGATTAGTTCCAAATCTAATTGGCTTTATATAAGCATCATTTTCATTTCTAAAATTTAAACGTATATTACTTTTCACATAAACCTGAGAATCGTAATTTAGCAGTTGTTGCATTATTCACTGAATTATTTTACATTTTGTATGAATAAGTTAAATAACGAAATTAAACGAAGTACGAAAAATACTATTCAGTATCAAAAACTGTAACGTATTTTATGTAACGTATTTTATAGTTGAAAAGCACATCAAATATATACATTATTTATTATTATCAATATATAGTAATAGATGTAATGGATGCATTTACGCGTCAGTATTATGTTTCGCTTTCCGTAAATCTGTTGGAACTAATCCAGTTCGATCTGCCGCATCTATGATTTTGCCAATCACAATATCTGTGGGTAAGCGTTGACGTGTATATATTGATGCATATTCTGTTGATAAGAATTAAATGAATGTTACACAATTTGTATAATTTCGAAGTAATATATATTGCAATAGTTGCCAAAATCTACAAGGCACAATCGTTGTCCAAAACAGTATCTGCCACATAGATTCATGAACCTGGAGTTAAGCTTTGTTATGGTTGCAGTCACATTTCTAATTCTTCTAAATAATGATTTAGATAAAAGTATATACATGGAATTAATGATTTATTTTCATGAAATATTAAACAAATTCTAAACGAATAATTCTTTATACAACACTCTTTTGGAATATTCTTCATAGATGTTCCTGATTTTCGCTGAATCATCAAATAAATATATACATAAATGTTTATATAAGCAAAATATACATTGTTGAAATAAATATGAAAATTTTAATACTTTTCGATCACCGAAAATACTAAGCACAGACAGAGTCCTTTTTAATTGTTTGACATTTAGTGAATTGATTTCCATATTATTTTCTACTGTAAAGCACATTTGGAATATTATTTATTTAAACATTTCTAATTATAGAGATATAAATATAGATGTATTGGATGTATTTACTAATTATTGGAACAGTCATCCTGTTTTGCTTTCTTTAACTTTCCGTCAACTAATCCCGTTCGGACCGCCGAAGCTTTGATTTTGGCTAACACTTCAGGTGAGGGTACACGTTCACGGGTATATATAGCAGCCCAATCTGTGGATAATGTTACATATAATATATGTATAATATATAAGTGATTCGAATTGCAGTACTTACCGAATTTAAAGTAGCACGTATAGTGTATGCTATAATTTTCATAATCCGTATCTTTAATGAAGATTTGTGTACCCACAAGGAAAGCTAAATTAATTATATATATAATACATTAATTCGTTAGAACATTTTCATTTTTTTTTATCATACTGACAATGATCATTCCAGTGGCTCAATACATAATAACCATCTTTCGAGCTCCACTCCATTATATTTGCAGTCAAAGTTCTAAATATTATGACAGGTTATTAACTATATGGCATGCAAAAGTTACAATTCGCATACTTTTTATCACTTTGTTGAGAACGAATTTTAAAGATATCACCGTCTTTAAAATACTCAATGGACTTGCATTTGGGCACCTCCATTTCATTGTTCGGATAAGCATAGGCCAGATACCACTTGCCCATATTTTTATTCACATCCAAATTTGTCATTAATGAAAATTTTCTGTCGCAGGGCTCATGTTTCAGTATTTGGGCATACACTGGAAATATCAACAATATCGTCGATATGGCAATAAAACTAAATTTGGAAAGTTTTTCATTTAGTTGTTATTTTGTACACCACATATATATTATTTTTGATATTACATACAGAAAATGCTTTGCGATGAACATGTTGAAAGACTTTGATTCAACTGCAGTTACTATTATATTTCGCATATGAATAAATATATATACAAATTATTTTAAAATTTAACAGAACTAATTAGATTAGTTTCAAAACGAATTGCATTGCATGTAAAATACTTGATTTCCATTAATGTACGGTCATATGACAATGCAATATTTTTTCAATATTCCTCGATTATGTTTTAGGTTTTGGGTTTAATCGTTTAAAACATTCATAAATATATCGAATAGACGCTCGTAGAAGCGTCCAAGCCATTCTCATGCTGCCTCAATGGCCTTCGGCAAGGCATTGCTGGCAAAATCATTCTCCACCTGTTCCTCCTCCAGTTCCTCCAGCAGTGTAGACTCTGTTCCATTGCCCTCAAGTTGAGGGCAGTTTCGCTGTATGGTATCGATCAATAGTGCTGAATTTATCTGGTTATCATCGAGAATCTTGCGAGCTGCAGCCACAGTCTCATCTGTGGGCAAACGCTGTCGCGTCAATATCCAAAGTACCTCTAAAATGATACAAATTCAAATCCGATTGTAATTGAGTGTTTTGACAGGTATTCAATAGTCGGTCCCTTGTTGGTCATAAGGTAATTAATTATGCACTTGCATTAACATATCATTATGCCAATGCAGTCACAGATTTCGTCGCTTCGCATGACAAATTAGCCAAGGTGACGTTCAAACCGACACAACTTTGTTCAGCTATACGTATATGAATCTTTAGTATCGCTTCCGCATACTTACTAAAATGGGCGATGGACGTGAAATTGGTGCAACTATATACAACCGAATATGATTCATAATCGCTGCCCAAAACCAAATAGTTTGGTCTGTTTGCTTGTTCTGAAAAGATACAAAAATAAATAGATATATAGATACATGGATACATAGATTTATATTTCGATTTCCACTTACGATTCTTGGAGAAGGTCACTGCCAGCTGAGCGGGCGCAATGACCCTTGCACTGCCCGATACATTCGTTGGATTACCAGTTCTTAAATAAGATTTTATATATATATATATTTTACAATTGTTAACCAATCATTATCATTATTTGCAATACTCACAATCTGTTAATACCCGCATTGAAAACGCTCACTGTGTTATTATCTGCAAGCTCGTAATGTGCATACATGCACTTCTTGCCAATCTCAAAGGCGAATGGATACTTTGAGTACTCATACCAGATGCCCATATACTGCAAAATATATAATAGATAAATATATAATATATGCAAACATATTCAAGGTAAATGTTTTATTGTTTAACAAATAAAAATAATAATGTTAATGGTGATGCTTCATAAGACAACTATATATTAAAGCTTGGAGCTAAACAAGCCTAACTAATTTGGAAATTACACTATTCATAATGAGAAAATATACATTATAGAAGGCCTTCATAGCTCTTTCTGCAATGAATCAAAATTTAAACCAACCAAATGAATATTTCTATTCAGAGCACTTCTCAGCTTACACTCAAGAGCGTACTTATTCGATTCTAGAAATCAAAATACACACACACTCCGGTATTAATTAATTAACGATTGAGTAACTTTTTGATTGTCTATGATTGTGAACTATTAATTAAAATGACTTTTCAATTGAGTGACATTTGATTGATGGCCAAAATGCAGCAACGTCAAGAGCTGCCCAAGTGGGCCTCGAGTGCCTCGAGTGCTTCGACTGTATATATGTAGTATAGTATAGTATAGTATAGTATGTTTGGCCTGGTGATATGTTGTGACAATTGTGACAATTGTGCAAATCGAGCACTTACCGCATTCAAATCAAAAGTGTCCATTATCTTAACGCCTGGACACTGGCCGGGAAAGGGCACTTGACAGCCAACAAACGCCACAAGTGCAAGCAGGCCAATGCCAGCATGGATGCTGCAAAATATTACAAAAAAAAAAGTTTCTGATATGTCAAGGCTTTTCACATGTCAAAATTTTACCAGATTCTTTGATTCATCACGATATCGTTGCGAATATATACACTGGCTACAGTAAATCCGACTGTCTTGTTCTATGCACACTGAAACTTGAGAGCGGCTGCAGTGCATCATTTATAGAATTTCATCAGAAGTGGAAAAGCTTTGCTCGCTTGCAAAAAGCTTTTGTTCCAATGCGCCGGCGCTGCCTTGTTGTTGTTGTTGTTGTTATAAACCAACAATGAATCAAAATGAAAAGTGAAAATGAAAAGTATGATCTGATCTAAGGGGGATTTGGGGGTTTTGTTTACACTGTTTACACTGACTAGCGGATTTGCGATCGGTTGATCTGTTTGTGTTCTCGTTACACTCGTTGCACGCGACGCTTTTACTCTGCTTATCAGCTGCATATGATGCATTTAATTCACATGTTTAAATATCAACACACACAAAATATAATAATAATAATATGTGTAACAATTATACCATAACATTGTTATTATAAAAGGCAATTTTTCCACGAATTAAACTAAGTTCTTCCGCTTACACAATACACTGTACTAAAACAAAAAAATTCCAAAAAAAAGATCTAAATATAATATCACTTACGCTTTTAAGTGAACTCGCTTAAGCAACTGTTCGGGCGTGACTAAACTTCCCAAACTAAAGATGTATAGCGTAAACTTTGAGAGAAGAGGATAGAGGATAGAATTAAAAATGGGCAAGAGAAGGATGAGTAAGTGCGAATGAAGTGGTTGAAAGGAAAGCGAAGAATAAGTGACCTCTGCAAGCTAAACATCTAGACAGTGAGCTTGCGCGAATGCTTCTGGAAAGAATAAAAGAGTAAGCGGAAAGAGAGGTGTAGTGAAACTAAAAAAGAGCCGAAACTAGTCGAAAACAAAGCTGAAAGAATACTTTAACTAAATAGGTATTATGTTAGGGCAAAAATGTAATAATATAATAATAAAATAGCACTAATAATACAGCACTAACATTGAGATGACAAAAAATAGAAATGTAAAACCTACATATCATACTACTATGTTTAATATAATAAATAAAAAATTAAATTAATTAATTAATAATATTGCATTAACATTTAAACAAACATATACTACTAATATTCGAAAATGAAAAACAAAACCCAAACCATATGCAACTCGTTCCAATTTAGCATCCACAAGCACAACAAACAAAGAGAGCTTTACGTTAGCTGTGTGGAAACTGTTTGCAGCGCCATCTTTGAGCAGAACACAGTCGCGTGTACGCTGGCGCCATCTATGTGGTGCTTTGTGCGGTAGCTATCACAGTGCAGCTTAGCATACGTTCCTCTTGGTCATCATTCATTGAAATCACTCACACACACACATAAACGTAAAATTGTTGTAGCTGCGGTTATTTAAATAAAAAAATTAACATTTTCATATTATTAAATTAATTAAATGTAAGCCACAAATTGAGTTAAATGTGCAAAAATGCGGCCATGCCCAAAAGCATGAAAGGAGTCGATGGCCCAAGCATTGGCATATGGTGCAGGTAAACTGGCTTACGGTATTTTAAACTCACAAAGAGGGCAGATTGAAAAGTTTATAAGTAATATTTAATTTAAAAATATGTGTATTATATTGTGATATTTTTATTTTAAATTTTTTAATGTCTTGTTTTAAGTATTTTGTGTTTATATTTATTTTGTTTTGAACAAACTCTTTAGCAGCCCCTCGTTTGCGTTTAAATGCATGCCAACTATATTTGCTGTAAATTTATGACAATCCTGGCCAAAGCGACAAATGAAAGCAGCACTGGGCAAATGTAAAATGGGAAATGGAAAATGGAAAATGGAAAATGGAAAATGGAAAATGTGGAAAAATGCTCAGTGGCTTGGCTGATCTACTCCATGCGAGGGACTAGATGAATGGATGGCTGTCTGGTTGGCCTGGCTTGGATTTGCAATGTTATGTGCTTGTAATTAAATTTAAAATATGTAAACACGCTGAATGTTTGAGCTTCCAGGTGCACATGGAATGGCCAAAGGACGGGGGAGGAAGAGGACAGAGAGACACACAGAGAGAGGGAGAGAGATAGAGAGAGAGTGTAGCAGCAGCAGGTGAAGCTGCTCATAATTATATCAAAGGCAACCGATAGGCCTATGAAACCGATGCCATAAGCCGACCGAGCGAGTGCGGAATGTGCCAGAACAGAAGCGAATACACTCACATGCACATACACGAACACACACACTTTTATGCATTCACATGCACTCACAAATACACTCGCTTCGGCCACTCGCACTCAATTCAATCATTTTGCCTCTTTTTAAGTGTATTTTGCGGTTATTGGCATTTTGTGCCATGTAATTTGATTTATGTGCACCACCTGCCACACCCACTCTACTCCACTTTCTCTACCCCTTTCTCATTCTTTCTCTCTTCCTCTCTTTCTCTCTCTCTCTCTCTCTCTCTCTCTTGGCTTTTATTACGCTTAAATAAAGCTGGAGCCAATATGCATGTCCTGTGGCCTGCTGAATGTCCGTCTGCTGGCATTTAATTGACTCGGCCTGCCTTTTAAACATTGCTAACAAATTGAATTAAATTTTATTATTGTTATTATTTTGGTATGCCAGTATGATGCTGCTGCTGCTGCTGTTCTTGCTGCTTCTGCTGTTGCTGTTGCTGCAGTTGCGGCTTCTGTATGACACAGAGCAGGCTTATAGTCACAGTTTAAAGCTAATATGATCAACTAAACAGCAGCAACAACAACGACAACTACTATTACTCCTACTACTATTACTAATACTACTACTACTACTACTACTACTACTACTACTACTACTACTACTACTACTACTACTATTAGTTCTACCACTACTACTGCTACTATTAGTTCTACTACTACTACACTTCTATTACTACTGGTGCTACTTCTACTACAACAATTGCAAGCGAATCATTTGAGCTTTCGATTTAAGTAGTTTGAGCTTTCGCTTGCTTTGGTCGCTTTTAGCTTAGGAAGAGTGCAGAAATTGGACAGTGCAAATGCTGGGTGTAATGCAATTTGGATTTACACACACATACAATCACACACACACACACACACACACAAGCTACTTATGATGTACTCACGCTTTACAATTTCCTTGCATGACTTGTGCCAGTAATTGAAGGAATACAAGTGGAAGAGAAGAGGGGTAGAATAGAGGAGGCAAGAAGGTGAGAACAGTGAAAGCAGAAGAGAAGAAGAGCTGGATGGTATTGGTGGAAAGGGGACTTGAAGAAAAGAGGTGAAGTAGAAGAGAAGAAGTGAAGGAAGCATAAGAATCAGAGGAACAAAAGAAGTAAAGAAAAAGAGATCAGAGATGAAGGTGCGGAACAGAAGGAAGAGAGCAGAAGATGGAGGAGATTGGGAAGCGGAGAGTATGTAGAAAGAGAGGAGAAGTAACAGAAGAAGGAATAGGTAAAAGCTAAAGAGAAGTAGAGAAGAAAAATAATGTAAAGAAGGTAGAGGAGATATAAAACGAAGAGATAAAGAAGTATAAGATAATTAAGATGAAAGATAAAGAATAAGAGAGAAGGAGAGGAGGAGACGGTAGAGAACGGAGAGAAGTAGAAAAGGAAGAAGATAACAGGTGATAGTAGAGAAAAAGGAGGAAAAAAACACCATAAGGCGTAAAATAAAGAGAATCAGAAGAAATGGTGGAAAAAAGAAAGAACATTTGTAGCTAGAAGAATGAGATTAATATATATAAGTTTTTGCTGTTCTTTTTAAATGAATTAAAAATTTTTAAACATTACATTTTCTTTTCAAATATTATTTATAAGCAGTTTATGTACTTACATGAGGCATAAGGAGCTTGTAAACGAAATCGAAGTAGTTGGCAATTGATATATTATTAGTGAGGTTAGGTTAAGTTGTCAGCTCGTCAAATGTAGAGGGAAAAGCTCAAATGCTGCAAGCTCCATTGAAGCTACACATCGTAAATAAATAAATAATTTAACAGCTTGTTTTCCTGGGCATCAGCTGTGCTCTCGTTTTGTTGTTCAACTTTCACCCACAACGAGAACGAGAAACAACAATGCAAAGGCAGACAACAAAGACAGAAAGAGAAGGAGATGAAGAAGGAGAAGAAGACAGAGAGGAAGAAGAAAAAGTAGAAGAAGCAGCAAGAGCAAGTATTTTGATTTGTGCAATAAGTATTGTCGTTTTGGCTGCCACTGGCGGCAATTTCTTAAATTTTTTATGGCGCATAACCTGTCTGGCACACATGCGCTTACCCCCCGCCCCCACCAACCAACCAACCAACCAATCACTCCCCGACCCGCCCCCGCAAGGCAAAACTTAGCGCCACGTTGCCTGTTGTTTGTCGTAAGGCTCAAAGTTAGCAAAGCAGCAAAAGACGAGGAAGGTGAAGAAGCTGAAGAAGAAGCCAACTGAGACGACGACCAAGACGAAGACGCAGGCAAAGACTAAGATAGCACTAAGGACAGGCAACTGAGCATCAAGAGAGGGCGGAGTGGTAGGCGGTGGGCGGAATGGAGTATCGCTGGCTACGCTTATTGCATTATGTTGCCGAGCGTCAAGCTCCCTGGCAGCGTGCGTGCACAGACCAAGCCAGGCCAGGCCAGAGATAGCAGCGTCACTGAGACTGCGAATGAGATTGAGACTGAGACGCAGTGGGATAGTGAATGGAAGAGTGTGTGAGGCTGAGGCTCAGTCTCAGGCTCAGGCTATATCCGCGCCAAGTGCAGCTGATGCCACTTTTTGGCCCGTGGCAATCGCACGCTGTTTGCTGTTACTGTTGTCGGTTATGGCGTGCAAAGAGGAAAAGCTTAACGCAAAAAACACTAAAAAAAAAAAATTTAACAAGAAATGAAATGTAGAAAAAACATTACAACGAATATGGAATGCACTGCAATGGCAGAGGGTATAAATTTATAGAAAAGAATTTTAGAATATATAAAAAGAATGCGAAGATCTAGAAAAGAGGGGGAGAGAGCGAGACAGCAAGAGAGAGATTCAGGCTAATAAGGCTTAAAGCTTTACAAAGCTTCAATGCAGCTTTAAGTGCAAAGCTCTTTCAATTTTACAATGCTTCAAGATTCAGTTCCATAATGAAAGGAACTTTAAATGCAAAGTTTTATAAATCAAGAGGAAGTTTAGGATTTTTAATTAAAGCTTTAAATACATTATTAATAAAAAAAGTAAATTAATTAACAATATTTAAGATTAAGACAAACCTTTCAGAAATTCCTTAGCATGCTTTGGGGAAAGGGCATAAAAAATAGGAGAATTGGCACAGCTTCTGTTTGGCATCTCATACCGCCCGCTAGCATTTCCGGCAACATCCTCTGCTACTACAAGCAAACAAACACACTCACACACACACTCACACACACACACACACACACACACACACACACACAAACACACACGCATACACTCACACACAGGGTTGTTGGCAAGAAATGTTAATACCAAAAACGAACCATTTGCCGCAATGAAAATCGCGTAAATTTCAAACTGATTGCAAGTGTCGCCGTTTCCTTGACATTCCCAGAACTGAGAATCTCCAACTCGGAGCTGAAGCTATAGATGGAGCTGTAGCTAGAATTGAAGACGTTGTCAGGCAGCGCCGTCTGTTTGTCTAGCTGCAAGCACCCTGCTACTCCTTATACGATTCCTATAGCCAATCCCTTCCATCTCTCCCTGTGTTTTCTATGCCTCTTCCTGTCTCTTGCAGATTGTCAGCATTGCATGGTTTTATTTTTTTTTAATATTTTTTTTTTTTGCTCAGTTTAGAGCTGATTTGCCTGCCATTTTGTGGCATTTGCCATAAGCGCCCCCTGGCGGCCATAAGCTACAAATGCGTCGCTCTTCGATTCGATTGCATTAATGGCAAAATCGCGCAGTCCAGTGCCAGCTGCAAATCGTTCAAATGAGAAAACTTTTACAGCTTTTCCTACCCCCTTCTCCAACTATCAAAGGGATGTCATTTAGTACAGTGAGTGTGTGTGAGTGTGTGCATATGAATGGGAAAGTACTCACATACTGAAAATGGATGCATTCAAGCGGAAACTGATACTAAAAGATGTTCCAAGATTTGGGTGTAAAAAACAAAACTTTGTTGTAAATTATGTTAGAGAAAGGAAAAACACATAGAAACATATGTAAAGAAATTTCCAAAAAAAAAAAGTATAATACATACGTATTTTTACATATTATATCTATACATAGATTATAGTTATATTTATCGTATAAATCGACATTGACAAAGTAACGCTGAATGGAAAATCGCATCGAGTTGTGATTAAAAAATAATTTCTGAGCAGAAATATGACAAGAAATCAAAACGTTGCAAGCACGTCCTGCACTTGCTGGACTTGAGGGGGGGGAGAGGGTGCTACAGAGTTTTATACACGCGAAAGTCAAAGAAAACATTTGTCAGACATTGGGGAAGACTGATGGCGTTTTTGATGGCCGAGAATCAAGTTTGTTTTTACGTGCCGCGTGACAAGAACGTGTGCCACGCTCCCACCCACAGTGTCCCTGTGTGTGTGTGTTGGTGAGTGTTGGTGTGTTGGTGAGTGTTGGTGTGTTGGTGTGTGTATGGGAATTCGACTGCGGATATCAAAGGTCGCAGCTGCTGCAAATGGCTGGTGCTTTGGAGAAATGAGAACGTCGAGTCCTTCGACTGCCACTGCCACTGCCATTGCCACTGCCAATGCGACGACTATGAGAAATCGCTCGTCATTATTGACGCTTGCGAAAATTCGCTAGAATCGCACACATGTCTCCGCCGCACCCCCTCATCCCTCTCCTCCCCCCCTTTCCAATGGTTGGATGGGGGGGAATGTGCTTGGTCGCCATAAATTATGCTACTTTCTGCGTGTTGCCTGCCGCACGAATATAGACATCTGTAGCTGTGAAAAATCGTGCACCAAAAACTTTGACCCCCCAAATCTCACTTTCCCCTTAACACGCTCCACCCTCACACACACACACACACCCCCGCCCTGCCCGCATTTTGCTAAACTGCTGCCAACTTATTGAAAATCACTTAGACACACATGTGACGCCCAGGCGAATGCGTTACGTGAGCGTAAAACTGAGGACCTATTCCAGTCCAAGCTCAAGCTCCCGCCCCCGCGTCAGCCACATCCACAGCCGCATCCACAGCCGCAGCCTCAGCTTCAGCCTCAGCCTTCATCCTGGCCACTTTCTATATAATTTATGTGAGGCATTAGAATTTATTTGAGCCTCTGTGTGTGCAGCCGTAACTAGCTAATCTGCCCTGGACAAACTGCCTGACATGGGACCAGACAGTCCATGTCCAATTGGACGACCAGCTCGAGGCGTTTGCAAATGCTTTAACGCCATAATTGGCTATAAAGAATATACATGTCAAGTAGCTCAAGTATTTACTATAATTTCTAGTTTAAACAAATGTTTCGTTTAGTGTTAATGTTAATGTTTAGTTTAGTGTAAAGATTTCTTTTTTATCAATTAGAAAAATCTCATAAAACGTGAAGTTTGTTGTGTATTTTAACACTTATGTCAAAGAAGTTCTAACACATCGCATAACCTGTTAGTCACTTTAAAAAAAATCAGGGAATTTAAAACTGTTGGGGGAACCCTGCGGGCCTGTCGCGCTTGGCTGCACTTGATAAACGAGCCGTCGTCTTGGAGCGGATATGATGAGGCGCAGCGGCAACTGAAAACCATGAAAAGCTGAGCTGAAAACATGGCCATAACCCGGTCGAAATCTAGCTATAAACCAGCCCAAAACTAAGCCTAAGCATTGTCAAACTCGGACATAGTAAGGCTGCTAATAGACACAGAGCGAGTGAGCAAGTGAGAGCGTGGCAAGTGGCAAGTGGCATCCAGCGACGACATATTCGTAATTTATGACCCGGTCGCTGAATGTTATCTGCGGATGTTTGGCGACCACATATATAGCATAGCATACTATATACTACAGTATATCCCACAGATCCATGCATACAATGGGCTCATGCGTATCTTAGGGCAGTCTAACGCACGGAGTCCGTCTCACATTGAAGCACGGCTTTTGTGTACCGTTGCTCTAGCTGCAGGGGCTGCTGCTGTCAGTGCGGCTTGTCTGTAATTGTTTTCCTAATGGAAGGCTGCCCCCAAAACATTGACCGCACTTAAGTTGTCATGCGAGTATGTGCTCTACGAATTTATGAGCTAACAACAGCAACAACAACTACCAAAACTACCTAAACTGACCATTGGGTCCAAAACGACCGGCGGTTGGCATGGGGTACGGAGTTAGCCCAGGTTTTGTACCTTGAAACTGCAAAAACAGAAATGCAATGCAATATTCAAACTAGTTTGGCAGTTAGTCCTAGCGGTTAAGGGTTCAGGCGCTCTCAATTGATTTATGACAGTCAAACTCTAGACAGCCGTTAACCATATATTATATATAAAGATAACATATTTTGAAGGTTATTATAATATGCATATTTATGTTTCCTATTTCTATACAGTCCTTGCTACAAATCAATCGCCTTTGAAAAGTTCAAGTTAAAAAGTTGGGATGCGTTTAGTATTTTCAGCACAGTACAGTATTTTCCTGGCAGTTTATTATAATCGGTGTTGTGTAGTATTTTTTGTTATCGAATTCAATAACTGTTTGGATATCAGTTATAGTCTATAATAAAGGTAGGTGCTAAAATTAAATTGATTTGAAAATGCCAATAGATTTATAATAGAATTGTCCAGAGTAAACATACAGATTGTCTCAATGAATCGGTTTGCCATCCTAATCAAGAATATATATACTTTATGGGTTCTCGCTGTTAAAGTTAAAAGACCCTCTTGTACTTTTTGAACACAGGATCCAAAGAAACAAAGCTTTTAAGCTCTACAACCCTGCTACTAATACATCTTGATGAAAAGTATAAGAACCCGATTTAATTTAGACTATTTTTTGGGCACACAAGACATCTAACTGGAAAGGTTATCCCTTTCGTTTGGCTCATCAATTATTTGAGTGTTGACTTGCAGCTGCTGCACGTTGACATCTACAAGGATCAAATCCTTTAAATCTTTTCCTCCTTAAAGACTAAGCCAAATAACATGAATGAGTTTATGTAAAAAAGGTTGGGAAAACAAAAAACAAAAAAAAAAAAAAAACGGGTCAATATGAATGCACAATGGCAGCAAGTAAATCCGTTTGCCAGCAGCTACCAATGCTTGGACGTTCAAGGAGCAAGGATCAAGGAAGAAAAACCAAGGAGGCAACTCAATTAGTTGAACGCATCCATTAGATATTCTGAGCACAGTCACAGAACGATTGCAAAGCCATAAAATAGCCAAAGGCCGCATTGAAAAGACCAAAAGAAGATTATTATTATTATACGGTGTGTGTGTGTGTGTGTGTGTGTAGAGCATAGACTTTTGGTAAGCATAAAAAAAAATACCAAACGAGAGCAAAGATGTCACGCAACGTTTCGCCTTGGGGCGTTCTGGCCATGCAGCATAGAACCAAATATGTTTTGGACTTTTGTCTATATATACAATATATATGTATGTACATGTGACATTTTGTTATGAATACTAATGCGAGCGGTAAGGGTAGTTTGAAAGGGTCGCAAAACACTTTGCATATGCCACAATAGTGCAAATACCATAATATTTACGAGTGTTTCTGAATACCTAAAATAAATAATAAAAAAAAATGCCTCTAACTAGGCTAAGATTACATGTAATACGTTATAACATAAACTAATTAAAACAATGTATTGTTTGTGTTGTATCTAAAGCCGTATAAAGGCTCTTCAATTTGACTTTTAGTGAGCATTGTTGATGGATGGAATTACAAGAAATAATTTAAACTAATTAAGAACTAGACATTATTGGCCTTCTATGGTCTATTTGGTTATATATATTGACCTTAAAATATGGATAAAAGTGAATAGATTGATTTGCCAAAAACTTCCAGTTTAAGGTTATAAATTCAAACGGGTTTGTTAACAGGAACTATGAAGTGAAGCCACAGTACAGCTGGCTCAGTGAACTGCGAGTAATACGTCTGCATCAGATTCGAGTTTGAATAGAGGATGACATACGATAAACATCTAAGGGCCAATAGATTTGCAAATTTTTGTGTAGTATTAGTTTTTGTGACACATGACGGTCAGTTGGGCTGGCAAGGGTTTGCCGGAGAGACCCTTCACGTTCCCTGGCTGCAATTTCTTGAGCAGATTTTGTATATTCTGATGATGATAGGAAGTGGCACTTGTTGGTGTTTCGTTGTTATTGCGATTGTAGATTTTATCATCGACGTAGAGTGTATCGATGCCCTCATCCATAATGCGCACATGGTAGTGATGATTGTTCGGAAAGAAATTGAGCTCGTTGCCCAGCTCCTTGGTGATCAGAGTATTCACCGTGTAGATCTTGACCAGAAAGACAACAATATCATCGCCGCTGAGCAGACTCTGTCCGGCTGGCAAGACAGTAATCTCGACGACACAACGCTCACAGCAAATCAGCTCCGGCTCATAGGGTTCCATGGCGTGGAAAGTCAACGAGGTGCAATCAGGCTGTGCATGGAAATAAAACACTATTCAATATATATTTATGAATCTACCATATTAGATGCAGCTTACCTTGAAGGCCCTACGATAGTTGTTCAGCAATTGTTCGGTGCTGTAGATGGTGCCATTCCATCCAGCTGGTATATAGGCCTCCGTGTCGGTCGATGTTAGCAGCATAACGCCATGCTGTAGGTAATATTACTATTATAATAAATATTAAGCAGACCGTTTAGTTCAGACTTACGAGACGATGTGTATACTCGTCCTCATTGTCTGGGGTCACCTCCTTTGGAGCTCCGTATGGATCTAAAAACATTTTACAATTTTTATGTGTAATGCTTGTTTACAACTTCGATTTTCGATTAACTGCAATGAATCGATTTAAATAGTGTTTGAAATGGAACTAAATCTTAAAATAATAGTATCGATAAGTAAGTGTATAAAGCACTAGCAAGTCTGTGATTCATTTTATCGATATTTGTTGCGATAGGCGCTTACAGTTTATTTTTGTCGATGACAAACTCTGCACACTTTTCTTCTCATTCGAAAAATATTCTGTTAGGATAAGGTGTCTATTATATTTGCTGAGAATACTACTATTTTCTATAATATTATGACTATTTTGCAGAGTACGTAGTCAATAGAAGCTCAAAGCACAACTCAAATTTGTACAACAAAGGTATCGAAGTTCTAATTTGAAAATAGAAGTACAAATATAAAAAAAATGTTTAATTTAGAAAAGGAAACTACTAGATATTACTTAAATACTTACTTTTATATAAAACAATTATCTTCGATTTCCATGAGTTTGGCGTAGTTCGATAATACGCATGAAGTGGTAAAAATAATGGATGATTACGACGACGAACCAAAGCTTGGCGATTCTGAATCTATATGTTACTATAAGTATGAGTAGAAGGTTAGGTAAACTGTACGATTGCTAGTATTCATTTATACTCACCTAAATGATTAAAAATGCCATCGATTGAGATGAAATTTAATCAATTTCTATCTCAGTCAATGGGGAATTCTTAGAGCATCGATGCACTACATACAACAGATCGAAGAAGACGAACGTGCTTCTGCCTGAGATTCCACTACTGCACTATACACATGCGTTCGCTGCAACTGAAAGAAGGCGACTGAATCAACACGCCGACGCACTGCACTTTAAGCAAATGAGAGAGCAAAGCTCACCAGCAAAGTGAGAGAGCAAAGCTCATCCGCAAAGCTCATCCGATACCGAACGAAGCTTAAGCATTTAGGTAAAGGCCTCTGCGCTCCAAGCATACGAAAGCGCGAGCAGGCGTGTATTTATATATACATACATACTTGCATACATACATACATACATACATACATACATACATAAATACACACATACATACATATAGTAAGTGCGCTTGCATTGTAAACAAAAGTAGAATGGAAACTAAGAAAGCTCTCATTGAAAGAAACAGGGGAAAAAAGCAGAGAGAAAAATAGAGTAAATGGAGCTCTGTCGCATGGAGTTCTGATCAGTGAGCGTTTGCATTGGCTTGTAGGTGCACGAAGAGGGGACGCGTTTGCTTTTTTCAATGAATCAAAATAATTTACGCAAATTTCCCTCTTTATCGCTTTGAGTGAATGTCTGCTAAGTGCTCTCTTCCTTGATTAAATTTTAGAAATTTCCCTTCTTCATAATACCCTTCGATGTAGACTGTTCTAACCAACTGTTGAGCGGGTGCCATGAACGCTGTAAATCCCTCAACTTTTATGTAGTGTTTGCAGCCTCTGTAGCTTTGTCGCTCTGTCGCCCTGTCGCTGCATTTATGTGGATGTTGGTGTTGCTCCCGTTGCTGTTGCTCCCGTTGCTGTTCTTGTTGGTGTTGTCGAGTGGCTTGTTGATTCGTTTTTGCTGCAACTTCACTTCACCAACTTTGAGCACACTTCAAAGTGCAGGTAAAGAGAGCAAAAAAAAACCATGTTTGCTGATGTGGGGGTGGCAATTACAGTTGCCAAGGCCTATTGAATGCGAAATGATATTACCAACTTCATATCATGACATGGGCTCTTGGGCCAAAATGATAAATGGCCTGAAAGTTAAGCAGCAGCAGCAGAGCAGCTCACCTTGGCCTAAAGCATAAGCAGGTCCTTATGCAGAGGCTGTGCGAGTGGCAATGGCAGTGGCAGGGGGGGGGGGGGGGTTTAGCTCGAATGTAATGAAAATGAGATGAAAATTATTGCACCGTAAATCAGGGATGCCGGCATCCAGCTGAGCCCCGTGCACCCTGTGCTCCAGCTTCGACTTTGGCTAAACGATTTGGTTTTCGACTGCTTAATTTGGCTTTCATTGCGTTTCTTTTCCTATTGCTCTTGTTAGTTCTATTTTACTTTTCTCTTTTTTCTTTTTTCTGTTTTTTTTTTTTTTTGGTCGGCCTGACATGAATTATTTAACGATCTCCAGCTGCGCTGATGCGATTTTCGCAAGCATGGCTCCAAATTAAAGCCATAACAAGCTTAATGCCGGGCAACCGCAATGCGAACGCAAAGCCAAAAACTTCATTTAATGCCACGGCCCGCCCAAACAATAAGCTGCTGCCCAGCAACCCCATCATATGAGCCAACCCCCAGCCCACTCTACCCCCTCTCTCGCTCTTTGTTTCTCTCTGCACCCATGCCCTTTCACATATACACTTACACATTCGTAATATGCTTCATGTGCGGACTTAACTCTTTGTGTGTGTAACTCTCTGTTTCTCTTACAGTCGCTCACTCTCTCTCTCTCTCTCTCTCTCCATCTCTCTCAAACGTCGTAGTCGACTTTCCAATTTCAAGTGAAAAATGCCGCGAATGAACATGTAAACAACAATGCCGCTGCATAGAAGGTGGACAGAGGCCAAAAACAATGTGAATACAAAAGCACAAGGCAGCAAAGTGAATAAGATTTATAGCACCAACAGCTAGTCGACTATTGAATGCGCTCTCGATTTAGAAAATTACTAAAAAAAAAAGAAATTCATAATAGAAATATTATAACCATAAATTAATTGTTATTACATATTAATAATGCGAATACAACGAAGCAAAGTGATTAAGATTTGTGTATTTATTATTGTTTTTGATCAGAAAATATATCGAAATTTAAAGTATAAATATAAAAAATTAATTCAATTAATTGTTATACCAATTGTTTAAAAAATTTTAAGATTGAAAGCTTTTTAATAAATAAATTGTTAGGCAAAAAAAGGCCCAAATAAAAGCTAAGACTTTGGTCACACTGTACCAGTCATAAACGCTTAAACCAGTGTGCTAAAATAACTACAAAATAGTGTTGCAAAACGAAATAAATAATTTCAACCAAAACTAAACATAAATGTGCATTTTGAAATTATATATTATTATTATTTTAATTATAATTATAGTCTTTGTCATACATAATAATAGCAATAATATAACAAATGAGGCAAACGTTCTTAGGCATTCGATACACCCTTGGAAATACCCTATACAGCATCAGTTTAGCAAATCTAACCGAAACTACTGACAGCCTCTGTCCGAGGTGCATACAAAGCCAGCGCTTGTATCCTGCATCCTGTATCTGTATCCTGGTGCTAGTGCAAATGTATCTGCAGCTGTGAATGTATCTGTGAACTATCTGCTGTATCTATGTATCTATGCATGTCTCTCTCTCTCTCTCCCTCTCTCCCTTTCTGTCTCTCTCTGTGTGTGTGTGTTTAAATGCATCTGTAGACTTGATGGAGTG
This sequence comes from Sphaerogastrella javana, assembly GCA_037040025.1. NCBI lineage: Eukaryota > Metazoa > Arthropoda > Insecta > Diptera > Drosophilidae > Sphaerogastrella > Sphaerogastrella javana. The sequence goes on from JBANCZ010000356.1 coordinate 26,785, forward strand.
CATGAGGCGGTGTGCGTATGAGAAATTTCGCAATGAAAGCCACGCTTTGCGCTAAAACCAAATAAAAAGCCAGGCCAAAACGCGCCCTCTGTGTGCTGAATCCACTTGAAATATTTTTGGCAATGAAAATAAACCAAAAGACAAAGGCATACAGAGCGCGAGATAGAGATAGAGAGAGAGAGAGAGAGATAGAGAGAGAGAGTGAGAGAAAGAGAGAGCTATAAATACAGACATAATAAATGGTATAAAGCGCAAAGCTGCCAACTGAGCTGCTGCAATGTTGCAACACATTTGCAACGTGGCCTTTTCCAGCAACAAAAAGCTTAAAGAAAAGCTGCGAAACTGCACTCAGTGCTGCTAATCCTGGGAAATTTGTCTAAAGGAAAAACCTTCCGTGCGCCAAAAAGCGTAAGGCTGATGAATGAGGGCGTCGCTGCTGTGCAAATTATAAGAGCAATTTGCATTATGTGGGTCGCCGTTGTCCGGGATTAAATGTAACGAGACACGAGACCAACACCCGACACCCGCTACCCAACTGTAACTTGTCCCCGACCCCCACGCCCATCCTCATGCAAATTATTCACGTTCTGGCCACAGTCCACTCACTTCACTCGACTCGTTAAGTTGTTATGTGTGCTTTTTTGTTCTTTGTTTTTTCTCTTTCTTTTTTTGGTTGATACTAAATTAGTTGGTATTTGTTACTTTGATTATGATTGGTAGCGTGTGGTCACAGATTGACAAAGAAGTCTGTACAGTTCCAGGGGTTACCAGCGTAGAAATGAATTTTACTTTTGTAACTCTGTAAAACCACAATATCAAAGAGATAGAGATCAAGAGAAAGACAGATAGCGAAAGAGAGAGAGAGAAGAAAGAAAAAACAGAAAGAGAAACATTGTTAAAGATAAAGAGGTCGAGAGACAGATAGAAAGACGGTATCTTTGCTCAATATGAACAAAACAAGCTTTAAACAAGCTTTCAGCGAGCTTTTGTCTAAAAGTGCATTATTTAAGCTACATTTGAACCAAAAGCTTTAAGCTATACACTTGACAAGTTTCTATTTGAAGTAAAAGCTTAAAAATTTTTAATGTGTTTATTTTATTTTTAATTTATTTAATTTCCTTTTGTTTCAACATATTTTATATGATCTTTCGCCCGATATTTAATGCACCAAAGTACGATTATGTATAGAAAAGCTTACGATTATGTATAACAAAAGCTTCGTAATATACTAATTAAGACCATACTTGTTTTAAAGAAGTGTTTTAATTTTAACAATGTCCCATTGCGAATGGAATGGCAAATGCATCTTTATCATCAGTAAATTAAGTAATTTCTGCTAGGCTCTATGACTCTTTGAATCAATGACGCAAGCTTTGGTGCCCATCAAAGGAAACCACCCTGTAATACAGTGAAAACACACTCACACGGACACAGGGAAACAAACATACAGACACACACACAATTGGAAATACATAAATAAATTGATGCAGCAGTTTTGCATGGTTTAAAGCATAATAAATTTTGAATGCGCCATTAGCATGATTTATGCCTATTTAATTTTTCATAACAATGAAAAGCGCAAAAGCAACAACAACAGCAGCAACAGCAACAGCAGGAGGAATAACAGGAACAACAGGACAAAGAGGAACAACAATGACAATAATGGGACGACATAACTACTACACATAATGTGAGAACAGGCACGGCATTAGCGCCGCCCTCTCCATGAAAGCAGAACAGCAGGACAGAGGGACAGTGGGGCAGGGGGACAGCAGGACAGAGGGACAGCAGGGCAGCGGGACAGGGGGACAGCAGGACATCAACAGAGAGCAGAGACGAGGCATAAAGAAGCAAAGTGCATAAAAAATTGCGATCGGCAATGGACGAGCAACATAATTGAATAGTAAAAGCGTACACTGAAATTAACCACCACAAAATGACGCAAATAATGTTAAAATGCTGCAGGCAAACACAGTACACAGTGCCACAGGGATGAGGGGTGGGGTAGTGGTAATAGTAAGGAACGGGGGGGAGGGGCGTGGTGGCATGACCGCATATACGGACGATTAAATTTCATTGAAATTGAATTACATTAAAAAGTGGCAAAAGGCACAGACGCAGCTCACACAAAAGAGGCGACAACTCTGGCAACCAACAACAACGACAACATCTATAGTAAGTTGACCCCCTTTTCCCCCCTTGCTGGCATTGCAGGGGCAGACAATAGTGCACAAATTGACTTACAAAGCGAAATAAAAATCGCTTATGCGTCCATTTGGAGCGCTGCATTGATATGTGTGAGTAGCTCTCACTCCCAGTCACTCTCTTCCACTCTCTCTCCCACTCATTCTCTCTTTCACTCATTCTCTCTCTCTCTCCCTCTCTTTCTGTTGCTGTTTTGCCTTGTTGTTGCTGTGCTTGAATGCCATCTGCCGCAATTTGGCTTAATGCTAAACAGCCCAGTTAACAGACTACCAGTCCACCAGTCTACCAGTTGCACTCCTCACCCCTTTGCCCCTTTCTTCTACTATCTTACTCTATGGCCCTATGTTTCCCTTCCTTTTCGCTTTCATTTCACCCTGCCTTACATAGTTTATGGTGCTTTGTTTATGTCTCCCAGCTCGCAGTTCGCAGTTCGCAGCGAGTCCTTTTCATCCTTGATGCCTTATCGCATTTTGTTGTCATGCAGCAGGAAGCAGGAAGCAGGAAGGGAGCAGTTGCTTATTAAGTAATTTGCGGATTTATTAAAAGTTTGCGCCTTTTGTGTTGCTGTCATCGCGTTTATCCGCTGTTCTCTTGCTCTATTCCTTCGCGCTTTGTCCGCCTTTCATTGTCATCGTCCTTGTTGCTCTTCTAGAGCAGCTTCACACTCTCTCTCCCTTTCTCTCTTTCTCTCGCTCTCTGTGTCATGCTCTCTCCTTGGCAATTAGTTGCCTAATTTTCTAGGTGAAATTCAGCTAAAATGTTTTTCCATTGCTTCTTTTAACAAAAATTCTTAAAGTTATCGAAACGATTTTGAATTTGGCCAATAAACTACAAGATTTTCAATTTTTTAAGTACTCAAAGTAATCAAATTATATATTTCTTAAAATCTTAGAAATCTATTCGGTATTATCGTATTGAGCAATGATTCAACGCCATGTGGTGCCAAACATTTTCCTACATTTTAAATATTATATTAAATATATTATATATTGTTAACAAAATTAAATTTAAATAAAATATCTGAAAACTTTAATGTTATGTACATATAGCTCATCTTTTGTCATTTACCTTTTCTTTTTCTTTTTTGGCCGATGGAAATGCAAATGAAAAATCGTCGTGACATTCGTGGGCAAAATAAATCAAAACCAAGAGAAACAGAAATCATCACCGAAAATTACAGAGTCTGGAGCAGGACACGCATATAATAACATAAATCTACTTGACGCAACACGCCCCCAACTCTACCCCGACAAAAAGAAACTCCCAAACAAAACAAAAATAGAAGCCAACAGTTCCTCAGAGAGTATAGAGTGGATTGAGATGAACAGAAAGAGAGAGAGAGAGAGGAAGAAGTGTGTAGAATGTGGGGAGTGGCCACAGCGGGTGGTGCGCCAAGATTTATGAAACAGTCAAGTATTTTCTATTTAAGTTAATAACAATCATAATAATGGAACTATGAAAATTGATGCAACTCAAGCTGAAAATGCTTGGAGTGTGTTGATGTGCGTGGGTGTTATAGAGTATGTGTGCTTGGGGTGTGTAAAACCGATGATAGATGATGTGCATATAAGCACAAATAAACACATAAAATCGCTGTTGTCTACAAAATAAGTTTTGCTCCCCCTATGAGGAAAACGTTGCATACTTGGGGCGCTAGCAGTAGAACAAAAATTATATAAACGAAAAAGAAAACCAGCAGGTCGTATACGTAATAAGCTGTGTGTGGGTGTGTGTGTGTGCGTGTGTGTGTGAGGCCAAGGCTTTGCATATTTGAGCAGCAGCTGCTGTTCTTTCTGCATTTGTGTGACATTCACTTAAAAATTCCATTACACTGAGCACAAATAACCACATGAGCTGCAGACACGCTATCAAATCTTATTTCAGGCAGCGTTAAGCACACAAATTGCACTTGACATTGTATCAGACGAACACCCCCACCCCCCCCCACGCCCCCTCGTCCTAACACCATCAAACTCCGACCATCTGAAGACTTTTAGATACAACTCATTAAATGCTGAAGAGGCCACTCGAACAGCTGTCGGCAAGAGCATGGTATTTTCTATAGAATAGAGTATTTTCCTCTCTCTTTTTTTTTTAAACTCAAAAATGAGTTTTGCTGCTGCCCTGGGGCTACACTTAGCCAACATCTCGGTGGGGCTTTCAGTCATATGATTTGATGTTTACAATTTTGACACATAATTTACACCCTTCGAAAAATAATGATGGACAGCAAATCAGAGCTCGAGGCGCTGCAAATGCTTTTGTAAAATTTTGTAATCAAATTAATTTAGTGTACGCATATTTAAACAAGTTGAAGCACTAATATTAATGCCTTAACTCTTCAAGAAATTATCGAAAGTCTTAACGAAGGTCTTCGCTCTAAAGGTCATCTGGTGTAACGTGTAACGCTTGGCGTTAACGAAGTTGATATACCCTGTTGATATACCTTGTGTAAAGTCCTAAAAAAGCTGCAAGTATAAGCTGTAATTTCAATATATTATTAATGAAATTTATATAGTTTTTAATTTTTTAAACAATATTAATATTTATACTACTATTACAGCATCAAAAATAGATTAAAAATGTTAGCTAAAATAAAAAAAATGCTCTTCACAGCTGTATTTAAAAAATTTTATATAAATATATTTATTTTTAATGAAATAAATATTCATCTGTATTCTAAAAACCTTCATGATTAAAGCACAAAAAATGTATGACATATTGAATGGTATAGTTAAGCTTTTGCTCTTCAGAACTGTAAACTCAACAGTTCTTTTATTTTAAAAGCCCATTCAACTCCTCTAAATACAGGGTATGACGAAAGCAAAATTTTACAATATAAAACACAATATATAGCCTGCAGTCAAGCCTTCAAGAATTCACTTTTTGTTATTATTTGAAAAATCAGGGAAATCCTGCAGACTGTGAGCCTTCAAAGTCTGATTCTGTCTCTAACTCCAAGTCTGATTTTGCAGTCAGAGCAACATGAAATGTTTAATCAGGAGACTTGAGACTAAATATCAAAACTGTCAATAGCAAACATTGTGCGAGCGTCGACTTATGGTAGACAGTGTTGCATGTTGTTGTGTCTGTGTCTGTGTCACATAAATAGATCTGTTTAAGCACACAGATGTTGTCTCAGAGTGTTTCGAACTTAATTTGTTTATCTAGGCACAGCAATGTGGGTCTATAGCACTCTCTCACTCTTTGTTTAAGTGTGTCTCTGTCTCTCTATCCCTCTCCCTTCTTGTTGTGTGTGTGCAAGCCTACATGTTCTGTCTTGTAATTTTGGCTATGTAGCTGGGTTTATTTATAATTGTTGCCTGGGTCTTTTGGTTGTTTGAAATGTAGGTGTGTTTCCTTGTGATTTAAGCACTTATTAATAGAAATTAACAAAGCTTTAAAGCGTTCTGGTAAACTTAGATAAAATGTAGCAGCAATAGTCTGAGACATTATCTTCATTCCGCCGATCAAGCAAGACTAAAACCCTTCAAATTGCAGAAATACAGCGGAAGCTTAACGAATAAAGTGAATAGAAGAATGAAACTCTCAAGTTTGTACAAGAAAAGGCTAAAAAGAAGAAAGAGAGATCATAGCCAAGAGAGAGAGAGAGAGAGAGCGCTCTGTAAATTTGTTTGAATTTGAGTAGAGAAAGCTTTATGAAAGCTTTAATCATTTGCAGTGTATTGAAGTATTATGTAGAGGAATTTTATATTGAGTTTTTGTAAAATGAAGAATATATTGTTACATTAAAAATATATATTCCAATTTGTATAATATTAATTTACGTATTGTATATTAATCGAAATAAATTGAAACCGTTGAAATACTATATACTATAATACTAAGTAAATTTATCACAAATTTTCTTTCTTGTATGTTTGTATATTAATTTATTTAAATTTTAATAACATAGTCAGTTAATTTTTAAACACAAATAATTGGCATAGCTCTCTCCTTTATACGTAAATTTTAATAATTTTCAGTTTTAGGGAAATGTGAAAATTCTTGAAGTAGCTGCAGTTGCTCAGGGCAACTATGCCTCGTTAGTAACTATAGCCGCTTGTCAGTTGTTCTGTCCGTCAGTTAGTCTATCAGCCTAACTGTAACTGGTCTATAATATGCCAATCAGCACATCATATTGTCAATAACAAGTACCATAATAGCCATGTCTTTTGTTGAACATAAAGCGGCTCAGTTTAAATATGCGCAAAGCCTTTAAGCGCTGCTCAGACTTCGAGTCAGACGATTGTGGCTCAGACACAGTTGATGGCCAAACAATGACAGCCAAACAACAACAACCACAACAACTACTACTAACAACTAGAAATAACAACAACAACAACAACAATAACGATAGGACCTATATTATTACATAGAGCCTGAAACTATTTATGTGTGCCTAGGTATGCGATTCAAGGCAATTTCCTTAATGCTATTTGAGCAACGTCTGGTGTCTAGCAGATGGCCATAATTAACGCACGTTTGTCTGTTAAGGCCAAAACAGACAAAGAGAAAGAGAGAGAGAATGGGAGAAAGAGAAAGAGAAAGAGAGAGAGAGAGTAAAACTTTTAGCTCAAATACACACATGACAATAATAATTATTGTCTTGATTATGCTCCTGTGCATGTTTTACTGTTTTACTGTTTTACTTATCCGAGTTTTGCCATTTAGCCAAATTGCCAGACATTTGTCTTCAGGTCTTGGCAACTACCCACCTTCGACTAACTCCAACTGCCAACTGCGACTATTTCTGACTAACTCAGACTGCCACACACTTGATTCTGTGAGTGAGCGACTTGAGTCGAGTTTGTTGCCGCTCGGCTGTCATCCTTCATTCTCAGCAGTCTTCATGTCTCATGGTATTATTTCTTTTTTCAGCTTCACCTTGATGGTCTGGGCTGAACTTCTCATCATCATCATTTGGGCAGAAAAGACAGAGAGACAGAGGGAAAGAGAGAGAAGAGAGAAGAGAAAGAGAGAGAGAGAGCCTCTGTGGCGTCTGTGGGAGTTCATGCTTAAAAGCTTTTCATTTAGCTTAATTAACTTATAACAATTTGGTGGTTTATTATCTTAATTTATAACCCCAAGGCATAAATCGTTTTCTTCTCCTTTCTCTACGTTTTGTCTTTCTCTTCCTCTCTCTGTCCCTCTCTCTCTCTTTCTCACTCGTTTCTAATTAAACTTTAAGTGAATTTTATTTATGAACTTATCTCCTTTTATGTATATTTAATTTTTATGCTCACAACTCTGACTAAATTCTTTTAATATTGTTTCTCTGATTTATATCTTCTGTGGGACCATCTAATCATAGCTCTCTATCAAGACCCGTGCAAAGTCCCAATCAATTTGACAACCTAATTTATTATGTCTCGCTCTCTACGCCAACAATAAAAAATGAAGCGGAAAAATGTTGCTATACGTTAGACGTACATGATGGAATCGGTATGACCGACTGAATATATTAATAATTTCCTGAATTTGTACCAAATGCATATAATGATATAGATCTATTTATAGAATGGCATATAGTTATATCTTCAGTTCATATTTCAAGCATCTTAAAGCTGAAGAATTACGACACCCCATTGTGTTATAGCATAGTATATAGGGTATTGTAAATCAAATGCAACTGTAATACAACTAATTTATTTAAAATGCTCATTCATGCCATATCGAATTCTTGTCCATTCATCAAAAGTCAACGAGAAAAGGACATGGGTCAAAGCCTTTTGTGTTTGCACTGACCCCAAGGATTTTCTTTGCTTTCCCCATACCAAGTTCCATGCCCTCGCTCTCTCTCAAGTCTATCTCTGTTACTTTCTATACGAAGCTATGCAATTAATATTGAAAAGCTCAGCAGTATACAAAACTAAGGATATATATAGATATATGTACATACACATTTTTGGGGGTAGCTGCCAACGCATGCAGTGAATGAACTTGATAAAGATGAAGCTGGAGCTGGAGTTAGAGCTGGTGGTGGAGATGGAGATGAAGATGAAGATAGAGATGATGGAACTGATGAAAGCGAGCGTGTGACAAATGTCCGAGCTGTTCAAAGATTTACAAATCTTGGCTAAGCATTTCTTGAAGGTAATTAATTGAACCGGGTCCAACAATGCCAGCCCGGATATGAATGGACAAGCAAAAAGTGGTCAAAACGAAATTCTTCCACTGTGTCACAGAGCAGCAGGAGTCTAATGGAATTACGTACAGTTAATATTATATTTAATCAGAGATATGAATGTGTGAATAGCAATTACTCAAAACAACAACTTGGATTATATGTTGATTTAAAGTTATTAAAATTTACTCAAATATGCTGTTTGTTTATGGAATGCTAGCTTCATATTATTTACATAAAGTAGTATTTCATGTTCATCAATGATGTATCCATAATATATCGATTTAAGGCACTATATTCCAGGGCGTGTAGCTGCCTTCATCTGGCATTTTAAGCTGTAATACAGAGAATGAATATATATAATATATATTTGCCAACTATAACTTAAAAGGTCTTACACCAAGAGTAAATTTATCCTCGCAAGCCATGCGAATGCGTGCCGCGGTGGCAGGGGCCTGTAGTTCAAAATCTGAGCTCAAACCCTGATCGGAGCGAGCTGCTGCTATGGCTTTTTTGATGGCAAAAAACACAGAGCACCCTGTAAAAAGTGGAGGTTCGCCAACGGCCTGAAAGCGTGTAAAAAAAAGTTCGTTATTATGTGATCAAATTATTGAGAATAATAGTTTTACCTTTGAGGAGTAAACAGCACGAGGATTGGGTGAATCTGTTAGAAGGCTAACATTGAATTCGCCAGGTATATCGGCAAAGCCGGGCAACTTGTACATGCCGGGTCCACGCGAAAAGAGTATACCCTGCGGCGAGTAGACCAACTCTTCGAGCGTAAAGAGACCATAGCCCTGCATGAAAGCACCTTCGATTTGACCAATATCTATAGCCGGATTTATGCTCGAGCCAATGTCCATGACAATGTCTGTGCTGAGCACCTGATGATCTCCCGTTAGACAGTCAATCTCCACGCTTGATACGCCTGCTCCATTGGTAAAATACTCTAAAATCCGAGCATTGGGATTCTGCACTGCGGGATCATAGCCAGTGTCGGGTGCAGCATAGAACCCCGTTGCAGACAGACTGATGCAATCCAGGTAAGCCTTTTTAATCCACTGCTGCCAGCTGCCCCCGGGTAAAGCATGTTTAACTGGCTCCAGGCGCTTGTTCAGTTTTCTGCAGGCATCGATGATGGCCATACCATTCAAATCTGAGCTCACACTGGCCGCTGTGGGCGTTGTATTGGGCACCTTGTCCGTGGATGTCTCCGAGATGTGAATCAGCTCGGTGTCAATACCCAAGGCTTGAGCGGCACACTGTATCATCTTTGTGTGCAGGCCTTGACCAATTTCCACGCCACCGTGTGTAAGCAACACCGATCCATCGCCATAAATGTTGATTAGCGCGCCCGACTGCATCAGCTCCTTGATGCCAAAGCCAATGCCGAATTTGATGGGCACCAAAGCGATGCCACGCTTGCGCCACCTATGCTGCCGATTGAACTGTTTGATTTCTGCCTCCCGCTGCTGATAACGTGACTGCTCTAGGCAATCGTTGAAGCAACGTTCGATGGTCAATCGCTCCAGGCGTTGATTATAGTGTGTATAATCGCCGGTTTTGAAGAAATTTAGTTGCATGACTTCGAGAATATCCCGACCCACAATGCGCGCCACATCGCGTATGATGTGCTCCATGGCGAACATGCCCTGTGGACTGCCAAAGCCACGGAAGGCCGTATTCGAGGGTAGATTCGTACGACAAACCCAACCGGCAACGCGCAGATGGGGTATGCGATAGCAGTTCTCAAAGTGCCTCATGGCCTGCGTAAGGACCTAAAGAGAGACGAAATATTCGATTAGATTTTATCCATTATTATAAATATAACATACCTACTGCTGAGGATAAATCCATGCTACAGCCGGCATTGTTATAACACTCCAGATCGAGGCCAGTGAGCAAACCCTCATGGGTGAAACCCACCCTGTACTTGAACAGGAATGGATGCCTTCCACCAGTGATGAGCATATCCTCATCCCGATCCAGCATGCAGCGCACTGGGCGTCGCAAACGATGAGCGGCCAGGGCCACGGGTAGGGCTATCATTATGCTCCGAGATTCCTTGCCACCAAAGCCGCCGCCGATACGTTTAGTACGGCACACCACACGATGGGCCGCTAGATCGGTCACACGCGACACAAGCTGTTGCACCTCCGACGTATTTTGGGTGGAGCAGAAAATCTCCAGTTCATCGCTGTCGCGTGGGACAGCGAGTAGGGCGTGTGTCTCCAGATAGAAGTGCTCCTGGCCACCAGTGCGGCAGCTACCCTCATGTACATTCTCTGACTTGGCCAGAGCTTGATCTACTTGTCCCTTCAGCATGTATACGGGATAATCTGGGTAGTAGGAATTGTGCTCTATGGCCTGCTCAATGCTGATTATGAGCGGCTTAAGCTCTGTGTACTCCACCAGCACCAGACGTGCAGCACGTTGAGCCAGGCGCTGGCTATCCGCTACAATGGCGCCAATGATCTGACCATAGCAATGAACCTCGCCGTCAGCGAAGACCTGCTCATCGTTGGTATAGATGCCCACTAGATTTTGCTGCTCCGACAGATCCTTGGCGCTGAAGAAGGCGTGCACACCCTCCAAGGCTAAAGCCTCTGTGGCATCCACCTTGTTGAGCTTGGCGCGCGTCTTGCTGCTGTAGACAAAGCCCAAATAAAGCTCATCTGCCGTACGTGGCAGATCATCCGTGTAGATGGCCTCGCCGCTAACCTGCTTGAAGGCTGCGTCATGCACCTTCGGTTGACCCACTGGATCTTGTCCAGATTCAGTGCGCTCAAAGAGCTGTGAGCTACGCAGAGTGGGCGTTTGAAATCGCTCGGATCCACTGAGCTCCTCGGAGGCGATGGCATCCGGTCGGAGAATGCCTGAACGGCTTAAGTTGCGACTGATGTGGAGAAACGCCTTGAAGAATAGACTGGCCACCAGTGCACGCCGGTAGGCTATCATGCCCCCAGGTGCCGAGGCCTCCAAGGGCAGCTCCTCACTTAGACTCGCCGAGACGCGCTCCATGAGCGTCTGATCCCAGGCGTGGCCAAGCATGAGTGCTGCAGTGCGTGGTGCCAGCAGCGTAGTGGATGCCATGCCACCAAAAGCCAACTGGATGTCATGCACAACATGCGACTGAGGCTCGAAGTGCACATTCACGGCGGCGTTCACAATGGCGATGTCATCCTCACGCCGACGGGACTGCTTGTAGGCTACCACATGCTGATGCAGCGTGGTCTTCTCAAAGTGCACGCCCAGCAGCAATTCATCGGGTGCCACAAGGATGCGACGATACCCTGTAAAAAAGTCGCCGTTCATGCGTATGCATCGCTTACCTTTGCTTAGGCTCTGCAGCTCCAGGCGCGCGCCGACTGCAGTCAGCAGAGGATTGAGATCAGAAATGGGGCTGGCTGTCATAATGTTGCCACCCAGACAGGCCACATTGCGTATCTGTTGGCCGGCAAAATAATGCAACATGTCCACGATGCACTGAAAAATACGTGTTTGCGCCTCCGGCAGCGCCTCGATGCGTTTACGCAGCTGTGCCTCAATCTCGGCTAGACTGACGGCGGCACCGCAGTAGATGCTCTGCTCCGTTTCGCGTATCTCCAGCAGTTCGGATATCTGTATGGGATTGATGAGCACTGGATAGTGCAAATGCTTGACTTTCAGCTCTACGCCCACCTCCGTGTTTCCCACCACCAGCTTTGCGGTTGGATATTGCGCCTTGAGCTGCAACAGATCCTGCAAGTCCGTTGGTCGATACCACGTGACACGCTCGGAGCGAAAGATCAAACGTTGCTCATCGTAGGCAGATGACAACTGCAACTCTGGCGGAAAGATGGGTTCCTGACTGGCATCCAACGGCTGAAAGTCACTGCGTTCAAAGAGTGTGTCAGCCTGATTTTTGCTCGGAATCAAGCGACAGCACTGCTGGCCCATGCCACAGGCGTACTCCTTGGTAAATGTCTTATAGCCCTCGAGTATGGGCCGATAGCCGGTGCAACGGCACAGATTTCCCTGCAGTGTCATCTCCAGATCCCGCATCGTGGGTTGCTCTGAATTGCGCAATAGCGCGTACATGGACATCACCATGCCCGGCGTACAGAAGCCACATTGTGAGCCATGCGCCTTGGCAAGACGCTCCTGCACTGGATGCAGACGCGTACGGGTACTCCCTATGCCCTCCACGGTGGTCACAGCGCACCCATGCATGGCGCACACTGGGGTTAAGCAAGCATTGACCGCCAGATGTTTGATCTTATTGCTGCGTTGATCCAGACGTGATATCATCACAGTGCACGCCCCGCACCCGCCCTCCCCACAACCCAGCTTGGTGCCGCACAGCCGCAACTTCTCCCGTAGATATGAGAGAAGGGTGCATTCCGGATCAGCATTTGCATCGATTACCTTAGAATTATAAAGAAATTTCTATTTATTTTTATCAATTCACTTCTTTGTTTACACAAAATGCAGCGTCTTAAATGAATGAGCTTAGCTGACGCTGAAAGCTTTTCACATCACATAACGGACACGGCGTATAACGGAATAAAACATACAAGACTAAAGTCTCTGAAGGGAGAAACAGACAGAGACAAAAAATAAAACAAAGTGGAAACACACTACGATCAAGCGACCGCATTGAATGCTGGCCCAATGCACACTGA